>JBAMJV010006957.1:0-17500 GCA_037951105.1 Echinarachnius parma | reverse complement strand
GGGTGATATTCACCAACTCACTGCATTCACTTTGTACAGGGATGAAAATCTCGCCCGGAGATTTTCTTATCTAAATACTTCAATCATACATATCTTTGTACTGAAAGGGAAATTTGAAAAACCGAAAGCTGTCCCATGATTTTATTGTTAATACGAATACAACAAGGTATAAAGGAACCGCTAGAATTACAATTTTATTTTGAGGATTTGGACAATGTTACTAAGTCCCTTTAAAAGAGAAGATGGCTGTCTAAGTGTACATTTTGATCGACAAGGCATTGTTACACACAAGATGTAAACCATCCACACCACGGACGGAATGTATGTCATATAGCTTATGTTTTAAAGTCATCGCGTCTTTCTTTCTTCAGTTAACATCGATGCTTGTCGAAGAGAGACAAGATATCTGTAATATTAATATGTTCGCTTTATATAGCGCCTTATGTCATGAACATAATACAATATCATCTCTAAGCGCTTTACACTAATCATGACCCGGTAATAGGGTACAGTACTAGCCCACACCCATTGTGTGCACCATCTCTTCTCCCTGGGGAGCATTCAAGGTTTAAGGTTCAAGGTTCATTCCTTGACACACTCTCTCTTGACACACACATAGCTTCCATCTCTTGGCACGTCCCTCGTGTCATATTACCAGGTAGCAGGTTGGATATATGGATATATATTTGGCGGCATATCACTTATCAAAAATATGTCAGCATTTTACGTTATTTCACTATTTAGTTATATAAAGCCTCATTCGAATGAAAAAATATGTTTGAATAAACATCATGACAAAATTGTCAACATTATTCTTTTTCTTTATAATTATATAATTTGATCTCCTGAACATTAGTTTATATTCAACCACGAGCGGACATTTTTGGGTGAAATGTATAATTTTTGGTCATAAGCAAATGGAATCAGTTTAACATATGAAATAAAGTTTTAATATAATATTACATCTTTACGCACGATATCAGTATTGACCAACTTTCCGAAAACAATCAAAGTAGATCAAATCTACGTTAATGACGTGGGATTTATCTGAAATAAAATTAAAATTTTAATAATTATTTGGAAATTCACCTCCTCCTGATGAGCAACACACTCCAGCATCTTCAGCGTGCACACATTTGTGCACTCCAAGACCATTGTTGGCACAGGATGCAATGTTGGATTCAATTACTTATGCTGCACTCGACGCCATCAAATACAATATACATTATTTCTAGTAAGGAATATAAATTACCTGATGGGCAACGCACTCCTGCATCTTCGTGATGTCCACAGTTGTGCACTCCAAGACCATTGTTGGCACAAGATGCAATGTTTGATTCACTTCCGGTACACTGGACGTTGTCTAGGATGATGTCACCTGTTCCTTGTCCGAATCCGGCAGACGATACTGCATTTCCTGTATCACTAAGACCAAGACTGCTGCAGACAACGCCAGCATCAGTATTGTCCCAAAGGTCATCGCAGACAGTTCCCCAGGCTCCGTTGTAATAAACCTCAACACGACCCTCATTGCTGTTCGCACCATCCACAATTCGAGTTTGAAGGTCTGTGTTACATATTTTAAATATATACATAATACAGATATGTGTACACTCACGTCTAAATGAAATACAATCGAATGGTACCATCCTTTACGATGAAAAAAAAAAACAAGAAGTGAAGAGAGTAGGGTTAAGGCTATCGTCTGAAACCAAATAATTAGGGTTTTATTTGACTAAACAAATCGTGGCAACTTAATCGCTGGAATTCACAAGGGTTGATCCAACGAGATAAACGTGCAGCATTCAATACAAACGTGGGTATTTAAAGGGGTAGTTTAGTTTTGGTAGAGAGGGCGCTGCACATCACAATTTTTTGTGAGGTAATGAAAAACTGAGTGTCGAATTTGAGAGAACATGCAATCAACTTTATTTGGTCAAAATCGACCCAGAAACGGCTGAAATATCAATAAATATATCTGATCTTATAATTATTTGGGGCCCAAATGATTAGATGATTTTTTTCAAAAAAATGCTTGCACTTTTTCAAAAAATTTCAAAAGCGTTTTTTAAATAGTTGTTGATGATCTCTCTATTTAATCATTATTTCAATAAAACATCACATGCATAATTTTGTATGAAAAATGGTTGAAACCAATGCCTTTTTAGAAAGCGCCCTCTTGTGTTTTAATTGCTCTTTTTGAATGATAATGGGCTTTTTACTTAGTCGTTTGTAATTTTGTATACCTTTCGAGCATGGTGGAGTTATAACTATTAGTTTATAATGTTACAGTCCAGGTTTGGTTACTAAAATTCAGCCTTACCAAAACTGTACTACCCCTTGTTTAAGTTGAAACCTACGTAGTATATATGAATTCCAGTAATTGGGCCGTATGCATAAGAAATAGCAATTGCTTGTGCTAGCCTTTTGCTTGAATCGGTATGCACAAGCAATTTCTTACCAAACAAGCATTTGCTTAAAACCGTATGCATAAAACGAACCTTTTACTATTCACGATAAGCAATTGCTTGCGTGTTTTCAAGCTCCTCCAGACCAGCTTGAGCTCTTGCTTATTCGGGACATTCGAGTGATAGTATCATGTTCATACTCATTAATGTACGTTGTCATACCGTTTTAGGATGACTGAGAGCTCCTGATTCCAGAGGTTATGTTGCGATTTCATACTTAATCAAATGGATGTTATTTTGACACTTATATCCATGAAGGCAATATTGTGGATGATATGCCTTTTTCGTCCTTCGAGCTGCACTAGTTTGTATTTGTAAACGACACAGGAAACTCCTTGATGCTCTTTGCTGTTTTCCCCCTTTTCCAAAATAAGAATATTTTCATATTTTCCCATATTTTACACAAAAAAAATATATCTAGGACAAACAATTAAACCGACCATTACTACTGTTTTCACTAACTACTAACATGATTCTCATTTTGTTGTGATAGGGTACTTGTACCTATTATATAATTTCGCTGTTTCCTTTTATACCATTTTCATTTTTTGAATTATTTTGCGGGGGGAAAATGCTACCAGGTTAGAAACTGCAAGAGCGAATTATGAAAAATGAATCGAGACACTTGGAAACACTAGTAACGAACCCCCTTTGTACTATCGAGCGATGTTCGCACAGGCGGAACGATTCTTTTGTGAAACGTGTAATTGCTTGGGTCGGACAAGCAAAATATTATGCATACGAATTTAAGCAATTGCTTGAACTTTTGCTTGTGCTTGAAGCAATTGCGTATAAGCAATCACTACCTGTTATGCATAGGGCCCATTATCTGAGATATGTAAGAATGAAAGTTGAAAAGCTTCACAGCAGGAAACTTCTACTTTCATGAATCACGACGTTCCCGGTGTCAACAGTAAGTTGTGCGCTATGGATCACCATCATCATCATCATCTTACTTATGCTGCACTCGACGCCATCAAATACAATATACATTATTTCTAGTAAGGAATATAAATTACCTGATGAGCAACGCACTCCTGCATCTTCGTGATGTCCACAGTTGTGCACTCCAAGACCACTGTTGGCACAAGATGCAATGTTTGATTCACTTCCAGTACAAAGAACGTTGTCTAGGATGATGTCACCTGTTCCTTGTCCGAATCCAGCTGACGATACTGCAGTTCCCGTATTACCAAGACCAAGACTTCTGCAGACAACGCCAGCATCAGTATCGTCCCAGGAGTCATCGCAGACAGTTCCCCAGGCTCCGTTGTAATAGACCTCAACACGACCCTCATTACTGCTAGCACCATCCACAATTCGAGTTTGAAGGTCTGTGTTACATATTTAAAATATACATATATTTGTATTCACTCATTTCTAAATGAATGGCACTCGAATGGTACATCCTTTACATTGCAAAAAAAGAAGGTAAGAGGGTGGGTTTGAAGCTGTCGTCTGAAACCAGATAATTACGGTTGTATTTGACCAAACAAATCGTGGCAACTTAATCGCTGGAATGTACAAGAGTTGATCCAATGAGATAAATGTGCAGCATTCATACAACCGTGGGTATTTTACAAAATTGTTCAAGTTGAAACCACCTTAGTAAATTCCTGTTGTTATCTTAGTTCTGAAAGAATTAAAGTTAAAAAGCTTCACAGCCGGAAACATCTGCTTTCATGAATCACGACGTTCTGGATGTCAACAGTTGTGCGCTATGGAACACTAGCATTAACAGACCAGTCTTACTTATGCTGCACTGGACGCCAACAAAGGCAAAATACGTTATTTTAGTAAGGAATATTAGTTACCTGATGAGCAACGCACTACAGCATGGGCGTCGATTCTTACGTAATACATATCTATCGGGTGGTGATAAATGAATAGATCATCCCTCCCTGGTGGATGGGTATCAATGACAGGTCGACGCCCATGCACTCTAGCATATTCAGCGTGCACACAACAGTGCACTCCAATACCATTGTTGGCACAAGATGCAAAATGCAAGATGAAAGTTGAAAAGCTTCACAGCCGGAAACTTCTACTTTCATGAATCACGACGTTCCCGGTGTCAACAGTACGTTGTGCGCTATGAATCACCATCATCAAGAGACTGGTCTTACGTATGCTGCACTCGACGCCATCAAATACAATATACATTATTTCTAGTAAGGAATATAAATTACCTGATGAGCAACGCACTCCTGCATCTTCGTGATGTCCACAGTTGTGCACTCCAATACCATTGTTGGCACAAGATGCAATGTTTGATTCACTTCCGGTACAAAGAACGTTGTCTAGGATGATGTCACCTGTTCCTTGTCCGAATCCAGCAGACGATACTGCAGTTCCCGTATTACCAAGACCAAGACTCCTGCAGACAACGCCAGCATCAGTATCGTCCCAAAGGTCATCGCAGACAGTTCCCCAGGCTCCGTTGTAATAGACCTCAACACGACCCTCATTACTGCTAGCACCATCCACAATTCGAGTTTGAAGGTCTGTGTTACATATTTAAAATATACATATATTTGTATTCACTCATTTCTAAATGAATGGCACTCGAATGATACATCCTTTACATTGCAAAAAAAGAAGGTAAGAGGGTGGGTTTGAAGCTGTCGTCTGAAACCAGATAATTACGGTTGTATTTGACCAAACAAATCGTGGCAACTTAATCGCTGGAATGTACAAGAGTTGATCCAATGAGATAAATGTGCAGCATTCATACAACCGTGGGTATTTTACAAAATTGTTCAAGTTGAAACCACCTTAGTAAATTCCTGTTGTTATCTTAGTTCTGAAAGAATTAAAGTTAAAAAGCTTCACAGCCGGAAACATCTGCTTTCATGAATCACGACGTTCTGGATGTCAACAGTTGTGCGCTATGGAACACTAGCATTAACAGACCAGTCTTACTTATGCTGCACTGGACGCCAACAAAGGCAAAATACGTTATTTTAGTAAGGAATATTAGTTACCTGATGAGCAACGCACTACAGCATGGGCGTCGATTCTTACGTAATACATATCTATCGGGTGGTGATAAATGAATAGATCATCCCTCCCTGGTGGATGGGTATCAATGACAGGTCGACGCCCATGCACTCTAGCATATTCAGCGTGCACACAACAGTGCACTCCAATACCATTGTTGGCACAAGATGCAAAATGCAAGATGAAAGTTGAAAAGCTTCACAGCCGGAAACTTCTACTTTCATGAATCACGACGTTCCCGGTGTCAACAGTACGTTGTGCGCTATGAATCACCATCATCAAGAGACTGGTCTTACGTATGCTGCACTCGACGCCATCAAATACAATATACATTATTTCTAGTAAGGAATATAAATTACCTGATGAGCAACGCACTCCTGCATCTTCGTGATGTCCACAGTTGTGCACTCCAATACCATTGTTGGCACAAGATGCAATGTTTGATTCACTTCCGGTACAAAGAACGTTGTCTAGGATGATGTCACCTGTTCCTTGTCCGAATCCAGCAGACGATACTGCAGTTCCCGTATTACCAAGACCAAGACTCCTGCAGACAACGCCAGCATCAGTATCGTCCCAAAGGTCATCGCAGACAGTTCCCCAGGCTCCGTTGTAATAGACCTCAACACGACCCTCATTACTGCTAGCACCATCCACAATTCGAGTTTGAAGGTCTGTGTTACATATTTAAAATATACATATATTTGTATTCACTCATTTCTAAATGAATGGCACTCGAATGATACATCCTTTACATTGCAAAAAAAGAAGGTAAGAGGGTGGGTTTGAAGCTGTCGTCTGAAACCAGATAATTACGGTTGTATTTGACCAAACAAATCGTGGCAACTTAATCGCTGGAATGTACAAGAGTTGATCCAATGAGATAAATGTGCAGCATTCATACAACCGTGGGTATTTTACAAAATTGTTCAAGTTGAAACCACCTTAGTAAATTCCTGTTGTTATCTTAGTTCTGAAAGAATTAAAGTTAAAAAGCTTCACAGCCGGAAACATCTGCTTTCATGAATCACGACGTTCTGGATGTCAACAGTTGTGCGCTATGGAACACTAGCATTAACAGACCAGTCTTACTTACGCTGCACTGGACGCCAACAAAGGCAAAATACGTTATTTTAGTAAGGAATATTAGTTACCTGATGAGCAACGCACTCCAGCATGGGCGTCGATTCTTACGTAATACATATCTATCGGGTGGTGATAAATGAATAGATCATCCCTCCCTGGTGGATGAGTATCAATGACAGGTCGACGCCCATGCACTCTAGCATATTCAGCGTGCACACAACAGTGCACTCCAATACCATTGTTGGCACAAGATGCAAAATGCAAGATGAAAGTTGAAAAGCTTCACAGCCGGAAACTTCTACTTTCATGAATCACGACGTTCCCGGTGTCAACAGTACGTTGTGCGCTATGAATCACCATCATCAAGAGACTGGTCTTACGTATGCTTCACTCGACGCCATCAAATACAATATACATTATTTCTAGTAAGGAATATAAATTACCTGATGAGCAACGCACTCCTGCATCTTCGTGATGTCCACAGTTGTGCACTCCAAGACCATTGTTGGCACAAGATGCAATGTTTGATTCACTTCCGGTACAAAGAACGTTGTCTAGGATGATGTCACCTGTTCCTTGTCCGAATCCAGCAGACGATACTGCAGTTCCCGTATTACCAAGACCAAGACTCCTGCAGACAACGCCAGCATCAGTATCGTCCCAAAGGTCATCGCAGACAGTTCCCCAGGCTCCGTTGTAATAGACCTCAACACGACCCTCATTACTGCTAGCACCATCCACAATTCGAGTTTGAAGGTCTGTGTTACATATTTAAAATATACATATATTTGTATTCACTCATTTCTAAATGAATGGCACTCGAATGGTACATCCTTTACATTGCAAAAAAAGAAGGTAAGAGGGTGGGTTTGAAGCTGTCGTCTGAAACCAGATAATTACGGTTGTATTTGACCAAACAAATCGTGGCAACTTAATCGCTGGAATGTACAAGAGTTGATCCAATGAGATAAATGTGCAGCATTCATACAACCGTGGGTATTTTACAAAATTGTTCAAGTTGAAACCACCTTAGTAAATTCCTGTTGTTATCTTAGTTCTGAAAGAATTAAAGTTAAAAAGCTTCACAGCCGGAAACATCTGCTTTCATGAATCACGACGTTCTGGATGTCAACAGTTGTGCGCTATGGAACACTAGCATTAACAGACCAGTCTTACTTATGCTGCACTGGACGCCAACAAAGGCAAAATACGTTATTTTAGTAAGGAATATTAGTTACCTGATGAGCAACGCACTCCAGCATGGGCGTCGATTCTTACGTAATACATATCTATCGGGTGGTGATAAATGAATATATCATCCCTCCCTGGTGGATGGGTATCAATGACAGGTCGACGCCCATGCACTCTAGCATATTCAGCGTGCACACAACAGTGCACTCCAATACCATTGTTGGCACAAGATGCAAAATGCAAGATGAAAGTTGAAAAGCTTCACAGCCGGAAACTTCTACTTTCATGAATCACGACGTTCCCGGTGTCAACAGTACGTTGTGCGCTATGAATCACCATCATCAAGAGACTGGTCTTACGTATGCTGCACTCGAAGCCATCAAATACAATATACATTATTTCTAGTAAGGAATATAAATTACCTGATGAGCAACGCACTCCTGCATCTTCGTGATGTCCACAGTTGTGCACTCCAAGACCATTGTTGGCACAAGATGCAATGTTTGATTCACTTCCGGTACAAAGAACGTTGTCTAGGATGATGTCACCTGTTCCTTGTCCGAATCCAGCAGACGATACTGCAGTTCCCGTATTACCAAGACCAAGACTCCTGCAGACAACTCCAGCATCAGTATCGTCCCAAAGGTCATCGCAGACAGTTCCCCAGGCTCCGTTGTAATAGACCTCAACACGACCCTCATTACTGCTAGCACCATCCACAATTCGAGTTTGAAGGTCTGTGTTATATATTTTTTTATTTAAAATATAAATATATTTGTTTACACTCGTCTAATTTAAATGAAATGGTATGGCGTATGGTACCATCCTTAACAGTTAAAAAAGCATGAAGGTAAAAGAGTGGGAATAAAGCTACCGTCAATTCGAGTTTGAAGGTCTGTAATACACATATTTGGTTTGCTCATTTCTAAGTGATATACCATCAAATGGTACATCCTTTACGATGAAAAAAGCAAGACGTGAAGAGAGTGGGGTTAAGGCTATCGTTTGAAATCAAATAATTAGGATTGTTTTGACCAAACAAATCGTGATAACTTAATGGCTGGAATTCACAAGGGTTGATCCAACGTGAGTATTTAAAAAAATCAAATAATTACAAAAAAGTCGACTCAAAGACACCAAATGTAGCTTTTAGGGTTCTAGGACTACTACCCCCTGGACAACCACCCCCGGACAATTACCCCCCGGACAACTACCCCCCTAGGACAATTACCCCCCAAGACAATTACCCCCCAAGACAACTACCCCCCAAGACAATTACCCCCCAAGACAATTACCCTCCAAGACAATTACCCCCCAAGACAATTACCCCCCAAGACAAATACCCCCCAGACAACTACCCCGCGGACAACTACCCCCCGGACAACTACCCCCCGGACAATTACCCCCCGGACAATTATCCCCTGGACAACTACCCCCGGACAACTACCCCCCGGAATATTACCCCCCAAGACAACTACCCCCCGGATAATTACCCCCCGGACGATTACCCCCCAGAAAATCACCCCCGGTCGATCCCCCCGACAACTACCCCCCGGAATATTACCCCCCCCCCCCCCCCCAGGAGATTAACCCACCCCCCTCCCCCCAAAGATAATTACCCCCCAAGACAACCACCCCAAGACAAAATATGTGACCGCTCAGGCCGGTAGCCTGGATTTTTCAAGGGGGTGGGATTGGGCTTTGGGGGTGCGTATTTGCAAAAACGGGACCAAGACCACTGGTTGAGTCGTGTAAGTGTGAGTGTGGGGGGGGGGGGGGGGGGTCCGTCGCTGATTTAGACCACTGTTTTAGTTTTGTAAGCAGGGAGTTGGGGTCGTTAAATGTCAAATGGACCGATCGCGGCTGCCCGAGACCGAGAACGATAAAAAGTGGACCTTTCTGAATGGGGGGGGGGGGGGGGGGGGGGGGGGGGGTGTACGCGCCCAACGCACCCCCATGCTACGGGACTGCCAATACACGAATATACTGCAGACATCGTACGATATCCCAATCCGAAATGTAGGTAAAAAGATTTTGCGGCATCCGGTGCATTTGTGACCTAGGCATATCACATGTTCTATATGGGCAATTCCACGAAAAAGTGGACATGAACTCAAGAAAACAATTGGCTCTATTTCAAATCCTATTGATTTTTTCTGGATTATTTGTTTATACAACATGATCCTATGATTATATCTTTCAGTTCACATGATTTTTTTAATTCTCGGGTGTCTCCTTATAAGAGAAACGGAAACCATACATGAAACTCCACACATGGGACTACCCTGTGCAAATTTCAAGAAAATCCTTATATTTTCCAAATTTTCTGGTATTTTTATTATTCAAGGCACCAAATTTGATGACTGATAATCAAAAGTACCTTTTCAGATTTAAATTGCAGTCTTTTGAGTGCTCTAAAGTATATATTTCAATTAATCAAATCCTCCGGACAAACTGTAATGTCCGTGACGCTGAAAATGTAATGTCCGTGACGCAACGTTTTGTTGTCTAGATCACATATACCTGGCCCGTTTTGCAAAATCCAACTTGGATTCAATTCATCATTGCCTTGTCTATAATTGAATACCTAAATCACCTTTGTGAGGTCTCAGAACTCGCAGACTTTTGCAAAGATGTATATGGATGCAAAAAGTCATGTCCAAAAAAAGTAATGTCCGTGACGGCGCACATTTTGCAGAATTACTCAGTAACGAATTGGATAAATGTTCTGAAACTTTTTCTGCATACTTAACCAGGCTATTGCTTTGTAATCAAAATAAATGTTAGAAATTAGGTAGAGGTATGAATTAGTACCCAGCTAGCCACCTGACGTCGTGCCGATGTCATAAGTTGTTGGCCGGATGTCGGCTTATCGCGGTTGGCTCGAGGTTAAAATGTCCGCCAGCCCAACATCGTAACCACGTCATTTTGTGATACGTCAATTTCTGACAATGGCCCAACATCAACTCATGACATTGGACCAACATAACATTATGATGTGGGCGCGAGGTTAAAATGTCCGCTAGCCCAACATTGTCCCAACATCATTTTGTGATGTCGGGCAAATGTCAATTTCCGACAATGGCCCAACACCAAATCCTGACATAGGACAGATATCAAATTCTGATGTGGGCTCGACGTTAAAATGTCCGCCAGCCCAACATCGTAACCACGTCATTTTGTGAAACGTCAATTTCTGACAATGGCCCAACATCAACTCATGACTTTGGAGCAACATAACATTATGATGTGGGCGCGAGGTTAAAATGTCCGCTAGCCTAACATTGTCCCAACATCATTTTGTGATGTCGGGCAAATGTCAATTTCCGACAATGGCCCAACACCAAATCCTGACATAGGACAGATATCAAATTCTGATGTGGGCTCGACGTTAAAATGTCCGCCAGCCCAACATCGTAACCACGTCATTTTGTGATACGTCAATTTCTGACAATGGCCCAACATCAACTCATGACATTGGACCAACATAACATTATGATGTGGGCGCGAGGTTAAAATGTCCGCTAGCCCAACATTGTCCCAACATCATTTTGTGATGTCGGGCAAATGTCAATTTCCGACAATAGCCCAACACCAAATCCTGACATAGGACAGATATCAAATTCTGATGTGGGCTCGACGTTAAAATGTCCGCCAGCCCAACATCGTAACCACGTCATTTTGTGATACGTCAATTTCTGACAATGGCCCAACATCAACTCATGACATTGGAGCAACATAACATTATGATGTGGGCGCGAGGTTAAAATGTCCGCTAGCCTAACATTGTCCCAACATCATTTTGTGATGTCGGGCAAATGTCAATTTCCGACAATGGCCCAACACCAAATCCTGACATAGGACAGATATCAAATTCTGATGTGGGCTCGACGTTAAAATGTCCGCCAGCCCAACATCGTAACCACGTCATTTTGTGATACGTCAATTTCTGACAATGGCCCAACATCAACTCATGACATTGGACCAACATAACATTATGATGTGGGCGCGAGGTTAAAATGTCCGCTAGACTAACATTGTCCCAACATCATTTTGTGATGTCGGGCAAATGTCAATTTTCGACAATGGTCAAACACCAAATCCTGACATAGGACAGATATCAAATTCTGATGTGGGCTCGACGTTAAAATGTCCGCCAGCCCAACATCGTAACCACGTCATTTTGTGATACGTCAATTTCTGACAATGGCCCAACATCAACTCATGACATTGGACCAACATAACATTATGATGTGGGCGCGAGGTTAAAATGTCCGCTAGACTAACATTGTCCCAACATCATTTTGTGATGTCGGGCAAATGTCAATTTTCGACAATGGCCCAACACCAAATCCTGACATAGGACAGATATGAAATTCTGATATGGGCTCGACGTTAAAATGTCCGCCAGCCCAACATCGTCACCACGTCATTTTGTGATACGTCAATTTCTGACAATGGCCCAACATCAACTCATGACATTGGACCAACATAACATTATGATATGGGCGCGAGGTTAAAATGTCCACTAGCCCAACATTGTCACAACATCATTCTGTGATGTTGGCCCAATGTCAATTTCCGCCAATGGCCCAATATCAAATCCTGACGTTGGGCCAACATCAAATTCTGACGTTGGCCCAACATTACGATGTCCGCCAGCCCGACATTAGCCCAACGTTATTTTTTATTGTTGGCCCAACATCAAATCTTGACGTTGGCCCAACATGTCGGAAAAGATAGCAATTAAGGAGGTCGGTAAATGGTAGTAAAATTGATATCGGTCCGATGTTATTAATTAGACATGAATGTGATAAATATGTCAGGCTGATGTAAGAACTTGCAGCAATGAAACAACTCGGCAAATGGTCATTTAATTGATGTTGTGCCGAAGTCAATGATTAGACATGAATATGACATCTCAATGATGACGCCATAGCGATATCCTGCCGATGTCAGAACTGGCAGCAATGAAACAAGCCGGCAAATGGTCGCCAGTTCCGACATCGGTACAACATTGACCCAACGTCATATTTGAGCTGTCATATTTATGTATATTTAATAACATAAGCCCAACATCAATTTTGCAATCTTTGACTGACCTCTTAATTTGCTACCAGTTCCAACATCTGCGCGATATTAGCCCGACGTCATATTTGAGATCTCTTATTCATGTCGGATTAATGACATCGGCACAACATCAGTTTAATGACCATTTGCCGACTTGTTTAATTGCTGTCAGTTCTGACATCGGCAGGATATCGCTTTGGCGTCATCATATAGAGATGTCATATTGAGGTCCAATTAATAACATTGGCCAGACATCAATTTCACAACCATGTACCGACCTCTTAAATTGCTACCAGATACAACATCATCACAATATCGGACTGACGTTATAGTAGAGATGTCATATTTATGTAGGAGTAATAACATCCGCCCGACATCTATTTCACAACCTTTTACCCACCTTTAAAATTTCGTAAAATTCCGACATCTGTGCGGTATAGGCCCAAAGTCATATTTTGGATGTCATATTTATGTCTAATTAATAACTGTGACCCGACATCAATTTCACAGCATTTTACCGACCTCTTAAATTACTACCAGTATCGGGGCGATAGAAGGCCGATTTTATATTTGAGATGTCATATTCATGTCGAATTATTGATATCGGCACAACATCCATTTAATGACTATTTAATGATTAGTTTCATTGGTGCCATTTATGACATCGGCAGGATATCGCTTTGGCGTCATAATTGAGATGTCATATGGATGTCCAATAAAACATTGGTCCGATATCAATGTTACAACCATTTACCGACCTCTTTAATTGCTACCAGTTCCAACATCGGCGCGAAATTATCCCGACGTCATATTGGAGATGACATATTCATGTCAGAATATTGACATCGGCTGAACATCGATTTCATGACTATTTGCCGACTCGTGTCATTGCTGCCAATTCTGACATCGGCGCGATATCGGCTTGACGTCATATTTGTGATGTCATATTGATGTCCAATTAATAACATCCGTCCGACATCAATTCCACATTCAACCATTTACCGACCTCTTAAAATGATATATTCCGACATCGGTACAACATTGGCCCAACGTCATATTTGAGATGTCATATTCATGTTGGTTTATTGACATCGGCCCAACATTAATATTACAACCCTCTATCAAGCTCTTAAATTGGTACCAGTTTCGGCATTGGTGCGATTTTAGCGCGACGTTTTATTTGAGACGTATTTTTTTCGTCAACTTAATGACATCGGCACGACATTCAACTACAACCATTTTCCGACTTATTTCATTTCCAAAACCTCCAACTTAAATTCGACGTTGGCGTAATGTTGGCGCGACGTCTGTTTGCCGACCGCGATCTTGCCGACGACCTGCCGACACCGGTCCGACGTCAGTTAGCTAGCTGGGTACTTATATTTTTGTTAACTTGCTTTGAGAATCTATACTGAATTGAATTTCGTTTAATCGATTACAAACATTAGTAATTCAAAAGTTAAAACAAAAAGAAGTATTGCTATCGGGATATTCATGATCGATTATAAGCGATCGTAAGTGAAATGAAAATTTTCGATTTTTGGAATTATTTATATGAAAAAATATACTTTTGTCATGTCCTTGCTGCTGTATATAATTTAGAAGGATATATAAGAATATAAAAAAACACCTTAAATAGTGTTATGGATATGATTTGAAGGTGGATTATTTCAAATTCAACGCTCTACAAATACTAACTATTACAAAACATACATGCTAAGAAGAGGTGTATATATAGTATACCGATTGCGACCTATGTTTGTAGGATGATAGGATGATGATAGGATGATAGGTTTAGGAGTAGGCAATAGGTATAGGAATAGGATATTTATAGAATTATGATTTATTTATGAATTTATGAATTTATGAATTTATGAATGAATGTGTGTAAAGGCTAAACAAAATGCATGGATCGGACGTGGAATCTATGCATGTTTTCCAATTTCTTTTTACGTTTTTGATGTTGGTCCTACGTTAGCCATTTGACATTGGGCCATTGTCAAATGTTGATGTTGGTCCAGCATCAGAAAATGACGTTGGGCCAATGTTGGGTTAGCGGACATTCAAACGTCGGGCGAACGTCAAGATTTTATGTTGGACCAACGTCAAGATTTGATGTTGGGCCAACAATAAAAAATAACGTTGGACTAATGTCAGGCTGGCGGACATTTTAATGTCGGGCCAACGTCAGAATTTGATGTTGGCCCAACGTCAGGATTTGATATTGGGCCATTGGCGGAAATTGACGTTGGACCAACATCACAGAATGATGTCGTGACAATGTTGGGCTAGCGGACATTTTAACCTCGAGCCGACATCATAATGTTATGTTGGTCCAATGTCATGAGTTGATGTTGGGCCATTGTTGGAAATTGACGTTATGCCAATATCACAAAATGACGTAGTGACGATGTTGGGCTGGCGGACATTTTAACGTCGAGCCCACATCAGAATTTGATATCTGTCCTATGTCAGGATTCGGTGTTGGGCCATTGTCGGAAATTGACATTTGCCCGACATCACAAAATGATGTTGGGACAACGTTAGGCTGGCGGACATTTTAACGTCGGGCCGACGTCAAAACTTGATGTTCTCTCAACGTCAGGAATCGATGTTGGGCCTACGTTAGAACTGACATTGGGCCATTGTCAATAATTGATGTTGGGCCGAAATCGCTAAATGACGTTGGGCCAGCATTAAATAAAGACGCCGAGCTGATGTTGGGCTGGCGGACATTTTAACGTCTCGGTGACGTCGCATGTCGCATGTTGGCCCAACGTCCCCTTACAACGAAAATGACATCGGCCCAACGTTGGCACGACATCAGGTGGCTAGCTGTGTAGTGGCATTGGAAAGTCATGAAAATAATGTCTGTTTGTAATGTCCGTGACGCTGGAAGCTTTTCATTCGTTTCAATAAGCGTGTCATTCAATTTCACGAAATTGAGCTGAAGGCTTGCAATTTTGGTTCAAAATTGCATTATGTTCATACGATTAAGCTCTTCGATCAAGTGATTTACCACTTTTAGCATTCAATTAAAAAGAAACGCTATTTGCATTCAATCGCGCCAACGGATTTCCCGGAGGGCCGGTATTACATAATCATGAATTTACTCGAAATCGAAATGCAAACAAAATATTTCCGAATGATCAATATGTGAATTCAAATGCTAAAAAACGATTTTGAACTATAAAATACAACTGCGGTAAAAAAAATTGGCGAAATTGAATGCACACAATGCACCCGGGGGACGGAAAGGGGGGGACATGCCTCCCCCCCCCCCCCCCCATACATTTGAAAGTGGAGGCTATGCACCAAATCGCTCTACTACCTCGCAGTTGTGCCCCCCCCCCCCCCCCCCCATCTGTTGACCCTCGCTACGCCACTGGTCTTGAGGGAAGATGACTTGGGGTAATTGTCTTGGGGGTGATTGTCTTGGAGTTTAATTGTCCAGGGGGTAATTGTCCAGGGAATAGTCGACCGGGGGGTAATTATCTTGGAAGTAATTTTCCGGGGGGGGGGGGGGGCGTAGTGTCTTGGGGGTAGTTGTCTTGGGGGATAGTTGTCTTGGGAGGGGGGGGGGAAATATTCCGGGGAGTAGTTGGCCGGGGGTTAGTTGTCCGGGGGTAATTATTCGGGAGGTAATGGTCCGGGGGGTAGTTGTCCGGGGGGTAGTTGTCCGGGGGGTAATTTTCCGGGGGGTAGTTTGTCTTGGGGGTAGTTGTCTTGGGGGTAATTGTCTTGGGGGGTAATTGTCTTGGGGGGTAATTGTATTGGGGGGTAGTTGTCTTGGGGGGTAATTGTCTTGGGGGGTAATTGTCCTAGGGGGGTAATCGTCCGGGGGTGGTTGTCCAGGGGGTAGTAGTCCGGACACGCTAATTTAGCACACAAAATGGGCAAAACCTGACACTGATCAGGGTTTTCACTTAAACATGTTTAATGTGAGGTTTTGTCCGAATATGAGGTGCATTTTTCACTTCTATTTTCAAATCTCTCGGCATCTCTATAGGAGCCAACTTGAAAACGGGGGTCTTAAGAGCGATTGTGGCCGCCACCGAGATCGTGTAAGTGTGGGGGGGGGGGGGGGTGTGTCCGTCGCCAAAAGCTTCCGAGTTTCCGAAATGAAAATGAGTCCCTTAGGAGCGGCGTTCGCCCTTTATGGCTGAAAATGCATGAGACCCTTAGGAGCGGTGATCTGCCTTTTTTTAAATGAAAATGGGACCCTTAGGCACGGCAGTCGAGTTTTCGTTTATGACATGGGACCATTATAAGTCAAGATTTCACCAAACCTGGGCTTACAGCTAGGTGAACGTGTTATACTTTCAATTACCATAGCATGATTGTAAAAAATAAATGTGACCTTACACCACAAAACGCCCGTTATGTCGCTGTAGCAGTTTCTCTTTTGAAAAATATGAGATTCGAAAATGTAGTATTTTCTGAATGAGGGTGTTTTCATCTACATTGCGCAAAAATTATTTGAAGAAAGGTTTTGTCCGAATATGAGGTGTATTTTTCCCGTCTGTTTTAAGTTTTTCGGCGGCAAATATAGTGCACACCTCGGGGGTACTCAAAACAGGCGTCTAAAGAGCGATTGTGGCCTGGCCCGAGATTGTGTTAACGGGGGGAGGGGGTGTCGGTCGCCAAACAGATTTTTCGAGGCGGAGTCCCTTAGGAGCGAACTT
>JBAMJV010006956.1:7500-33765 GCA_037951105.1 Echinarachnius parma | reverse complement strand
ACATAAGCGACACACTAACACGTCTCGTGCTTTTTTGGTGTTTATTTATTTACGCTATCACATTGTCTGACTACATTTAAAGAGCTTTTTGTAACCAAAAGATAAGCGTTAAGTCCCATGTCCATAACATGTGACTTAACGATGTATAAGTGCCATAATAAAACTCCTAAATAGGGAGATTTATATCAAATAAGGCAAAACAAATTAAACATTCAATATTCACGTTCTCACACATATAGTTGCACATGCAGATAAATGAGCTTTTCACTAGCGTTAAAGGGATCTAGTAACATTGTTGACATGTGCAAAAAGTGATGAATGGTTGATGCAATGTATATTGCTGTTATCTCATATGTCCACAGGGTATTGTGTGAAAATTTCAAGTCAAATGGACATTGCATGGCCAAGTAATGAGCGAAAATGCAAAGTGATAGTCACTAACTCACTGCACTCACTTTGTACACAGTAAGAAAAACTCCACCGGAGTTTTTCTTATCTGAATACTTCGATCGTACATATCTTTGTAACAAAAGGGAAATTTGAAAAACCGAAACCTGTCCCATGATTGTATTGGTAATACGAATACAGCAAGGTATGAGGGAACCGCTAGAATTAAAATTTTATTTTGAGGAGTTGGACAATGTTACTAGTCCCTTTAATAAAGTAGAATTAAGGCCTTTTCTGATGAATTTCTTCAGCAAATACTGCTTGTTTCATACAATTTTTTATAGTTTCCTTTCTCAGTAGACCGTGGGTAATAAAAAGAAAATAAACTTATACCAACACCAAATTGTAATAAATGTTTAAAAACTAATTTTCTTGTGCAGCAGAAATGACAAAATGGCGACAATTTATGGCTTTTTTGATTGCCGGAATACATTGTGCCTAAGGGGGTAGTAAAGTGCACGTCGTCATGTGCGGATTGATTGTGAGTGTCCAACGTACAGAGGTAATAATAGTATCAATGTAACGCGCATTGAGATGATGATGATTATTTATGTGCGCTGTATATATCGAGTACATAGTTATTAAAGTGGTCCCTTGACTGTGTTAAATTTAACCAAAATAACTTGGGCTTTCACATTTTTCTTGCACCTTGTTGTTTGGATTATGGAAAACGAACGATGAAATGGGTTTTTGCTCGTCATAAATGTCTCCCTAGGTATGGAGATATTTTATGATTGAATAAAACGTGTTACAGGAACGCTTTCCGATTATAAAAATTAACCAAATAAAGGCAATAGTTTTTAGAATCTGAATTTTCATTTTCCATTAGGTCATGGATTGTATTATAGGAGATTAGGTTAAGAGTGCTCTTTTTCTATATAACTTTCACACATCATTCTGAAGATCCATACAATGGTGATATTACTAAATGAATGAAGTCTAAAATATCAGTTTTTGAGCAAGCTTATAAAGTAAATGGGTAGTTGAGGGTGCCATGTTTTGAAACTGTTCGCGCTTACATGACCTGGGGGTGTTTTACAAAGATCCTAATGGAAAGCCATAATTTCTTTGAAACAATTTTGTACAATTGATTTTAAAAGGCATAAACTGTTGATTCAAATCATTGATATTTTCTATTATAAAGGGGATTTCATGTTATTGATGTAAAATTTATGAAAAGTCTACAATACTTGCATTTTTGCTTTTGAATAAATTGTATTCAAAGGATACAAATGGCTTTCCATAATGTTTAAGTTCAACTTAGAGATAAGTTAAACTTGGAAGTTGTTTGTTTCTGTTTCGAGGCATGGAACACGATGCATTTTCTGAGCGCAACACTACTTTAATACTGGAGGCTGCCATGTTTTGAAACAACTCTCTGTCTTTATTACTGTCCATGTTTTGCAACAATCTGTTTAGGAGCGATCTTTGCAAGATATGAACGTAGCAATGCCTGCCCGACGTACCGTCGGCATACAGTTTGTGAATCAGTTCTAGCTGTATTAGTTTGTGAATTACTGTATCGGCTTTTGAACAATCTTATATGAAGGAAATGGGTAGTTTTAATACTGGGTAGGAACGATCTTGTCAATATTATACAAGTAGCGATGCCTGCCCGTACCGCGGGCATATATGAATCAGTTATAGCTATATTTGTTTGTGAAATATAATTTGTTGAACAATCTTATGAAATAAATGGGTAGTTTCAATATATTTTGTTTAAGGAAGGATGCAATGTCTGCCCGTACCGATGGCGTATGTGAATTCGTTCTAGCTAAATTAGTTTGTGAAATATCAGCTGTTGAACAATCTCATGAAATTAATGAGTAGTTGTAACATATGTGTTAGGAACGATGCAATGCCTGCCCGTACCGTGTGCTTATATAAAGCAGTTCAAGCTGTATTAGTTTTTGAACAATCTTATGAAGTAAATAAACACACATAATAATGCTCCAAGCGCTTTGAGACTACGGTGATATACACATACACATGTGCACACAGGCACATACATACACACACACACACACACACACACACACACACACACACACACACACACACACGCACACACACATATACACACACACACACACATACATACACACATGTATAATCATTCACATGCACGCGCACACACACACATACGCATACATACACAAACACACATAATAATGCCCCCGCGCTTTGAGACAACGGTGATAATGCGCTATATAAACTGACCTACTAGTTGTTATTATATATACACATACACCAACAAAAAACAGCCAACACACATGCTCACGCACACGTGAACTAGATCTGTTAATTAAGTGACGCGTGCGTGGAGAAGGACGGTGAAGTCGGTTACATAATAACGAATTACAAAAATAGAGAAAGATTTGCAAATGAGCCGTCTTGTTAACATAATAATAACGAAAGTTGATGGTTGTTTCTTGTTTTGTCAGCTCTTGTCCATGTATTGGCATGAGCTTTGGGTTTGTTTTATATCAACTAGTAACCTGTAACAAAGATGGCGTCGGTTTTACATTATTTTTCACAACTCACTTCGTGTATATTCAGTTCTCTGATATGTCATAAATATGCATACATGAATATAGGTATCCAGTTTCCATAGGAATATACTGCATATTTTTGTTTTTGTTTTTGTCTGTAATTTGGAATTTTATAAAGATATAACTCCTATTTGTAGACATGTTTCGTATTGATTAGTTGTTTTTATATACAAATACCCGATTTCATAATTACAATTAATTAGCAAGAAGTATGCTCTGTATGTAGGCCACAATTTGTAACAAGCTTCTGTATCTATGGGTTCTGAGATCATAAATGTGTACGATTTATTATATAATTCAATACTTATATTCATGTTTATTCATATTACCAGGGACCAGCAAATATACACACTTCCCTTCTTCGCTGTTTCCTCCTTTTATTTTCATTACTAATTGATTACTTTGTTATTGTGTGTTGTTGAAATTGAATTATGCTATATTTTGAAGTAAGCTAACATGTATTGAAATTAAGTACTGTATCTGCCGATTGCAGTATATAGCTGGGTATACTCTGACAAGACCTATATCATGTATATCGTGTTCCGGAAAATTTTAACCCCTAGCCTACGGGGACCCTGTGAATTTAGTATTAACTCTACGGGAATGGTATAGTTTCTAGGAGATGAACACGTTCGGGATTCTGATAAATCCCCCGGTATATTTCGGTTGCCATGGTTACCAAGCGAAACGCATAATAACTGCCGCTAAGGTATATGAAATTGAGTCAACTATAATACACATCATTATAAATACACAATTTTACATCTGCTAGAAATGTGGGAGATGTCGTATAATTGCCTGTAAAAACGCACCATAAATGCATTTACGATGCATTCACACATCACGAAGACTGCGGGAGAGTTTATAATGGCCTTCTTGGAAAAGGGAGAAATTACTTCATTAAAAAAAGGCATTGACACATTTAGGAACTGCGGGATAATTGCGCAAGGCCATCTAGTCAGAATGGAGGGAAATATATAATATATACAACAACAAAAGTTTTTTTTATTTTTAAATCTGTGGGTGAATTCATAATTGTTATTCCTTTTTCACATGTTCAAGCAACACTTGGAAAATAGCATAATCTGTCTTCAATCTCCGTGGCGTCTAAATCCATATTGCGCTCTAAATCCCGATCATGGGAAACTGTTTGATGACGCATATGTTTGTAAGCACTGTGATCGACGTGTATTTATGCGATAATAATACGCTCGTCGAAAAGACTTAGAGCGCAAGCGATTACGGTATACAGGATTATATGCGCGCGCGCGCGCACTCCGTCGCGGAGTGGTGCTTGGTGTAAGCACTGTGATGGACGTGCATTTATGCGATAATAATATGCTCGTCGAAAAGACTTAGAGCGCAAGCGATTACGGTATACAGGATTATATGCGCGCGCGCACACTCCGTCGCGGAGTGGCGCTTGGTGTAAGCACTGTGATGGACGTGTATGTATGCGATAATAATATGCTCGTCGCGGAGTGGCGCTTGGTGTAAGCACTGTGATGGACGTGCATTTATGCGATAATAATATGCTCGTCGAAAAGACTTAGAGCGCAAGCGATTACGGTATACAGGATTATATGCGCGCGTCTTCGGGATATGCGGGATAATGAACCATATATTTTCTTGAAGATCAATCAAAGCTAAATCAAACACATTTTAAATGTACATCTGCGAGAACCGCAAGACATTTCAAAATTGCGTTCTAAGAAATTGTAAAAAAATATTTATAAATAAATATACAAAATATGCGTACTATACTTCAAGGGTCACGGGACAGTCCTTAATTGTCCTCCATTGAAACAAACACAAATAAGAATAAAAATATGAAAATAATAAATTAATCGATAAATGCGGGAGAGTTTATCAATTGCCCTCTAGCCGAAAATCATTTTGAACACTTCTTAACTCATAAACAGTGAGTAGTCATATCGCATGTGCATATTCATATATCTCCGAAAACTGCGGGAGAACTCAAAATGCCTTCAAGTCAAAAGTTGCAATAAGAAATTATATCACCATAAGCAAAAATATGCGGGAGATGTCATTTTTTGCCCAGTGTCTGAACGATCATAAGGGAAAAATAAGGCTTAAATCTCAACATACATATTTATATCACAGAGATACCCTGGATATCCATAATCACGTATAATACCTTGCAATTTTTAGATAATGCGAATTCAAGCAAAGGAAAAATAATTATGATAATGAAGCGCGCTAACTCCTTCGAGAATAATTACATAATCAGTATGCAAACAACGTGACTATAATTATTAATCAGTCTGACATGTGTATATGCAATCAAGCTATATTATCTGTAGAAATACGGACAATCTGGTCCCAACACATATATAAATTAGCACCAGATCTAAAAGAAATGTTGTATAATTTGGTTGTCTTTTCTTAATAACATTCGTTACTTGTGTTTTTCTATCTATGGTTGTTAATAAGTTTCAATAAAAGTAAGCCAAGTATACAATGCTATCCCTCGCAAGAATACATAACTGTAACAGAAATGGAGAACGCGTTATATATTTGTAATCATTTTGATATTTATAAATACGTGATTCTCTTAGAAAATATATCATTCACGCTCGTGTGGTTAGTCGGCAAATATATATATTTTTAATTTTGCGTATGTTACGGAGCTTATTCAAAGTTCAAAAACGCACGGAAACAGTATAATTTTGGCAGAATAACTATTTCTTTATGTTGAACGCGTTATGTTTTAATCATGTGTATCTTTATTAATATGTTATTCTCTTAGACAATATTGTTCACGCTCGTCTTTCTTAGTCGGTAAATATAAAAATGTATTTTTAATTTCGCGGATGTTTCATTTAAATACATCCGGTGGATGTTATTCAAGCCTCAAAAATGCACAGAACAATATTCTCGCAGTAGAACAACTATTGCTTTTGTATTTATTATTTGGCTGATATTTCTTGAATGTATACCTTAATATTTCTTTAAGCAACATAGAATCATGCTCGTGTGCACGTGTATAATCAACAAATTAACACATTTATTCGCGCATGTTCCTTCAAAAGACACGCTGCGATTGTCTAAAAATAACATTAATATTATTGTTGGTAAGGCAACATTATGTATATATGTAACAACGGAAGGATAAAAGTTCGTACATGCAGCGAAGTGACATATATATTTATTATGTCCTAATATTTTGTGCAAGACACGAGAAATAATATTTATTTTTAAACAGGAATGTGTTGTGAAGTTGTCGCTCGCAAAGAAACATAATATCAGGGCGGACTATCTATTGGCTCTTTTGATCATTTCTAGTTGTATATGTCTATATCCCTGAACATGTAATTTTATTATGGTCAAGGCGTATGCTTGTGATCGTGTGATTACTAAATGGGCATATTTCATATTGTTTTCGCGCGCGTTTTCTTTTTAAGTTACTCAGCGGCTATGTTTGTTGACAAATACGACCATGATGTCAATGGTGATACTGTTCGCAATGGAAAAATACTTAACGTAATTCGGATCGGAGATATTAGTATTGCTACGTTTGTATTTTGTCTCCTTTATTTGTTAGGCACCAACAATTTGTGCTCGTGTGGATAACTGGAAAAATTCATCAATATTATTTAATTCCGCGCACGATTCATGAAGAGACACTTCAACTTGTACAAGTATCCATTATTCCCTGATGGTGTAATCGCGTAAACGCACGAAGGACATTACACAAAGGCTTGATATAGTATGATTAATATTTTCCTGTCATCTCTTATTATGTATTAATAGTTATGATTTATCAATGTACCAAATAACGATGTACTGCAATTTAAAGGAACTACAGCGTCTAGATGGCCTAATTTTCACAATTCGGCTCTCTATATTAAATTTCCAGAAGAAAAAGAATTTGGCAGTCATTTCTCATGAAATCAATCAATTTGGGGGTAATTGGTAAATATCTAATTGTCCTGGGAACGCCCCTTTTAAATCGCCAAAATGTGACGTCATCTAAAGAACGGACTAATGAACTAAATTCTGTAGATGACGCGTCATGACGTAAGCCAATGAATTGTTAATCACATGTCGATCACGCTGCCGATTCCGGACCCTAAATGTGGGTGGGGCGTAAACTGGCTGCTAAGTGAGATTTGGCATCAGAAAACTAGTCTTAAATCAATACTGTGTTTATTTTCATGGATTTTTTTCGACAGACCTATGTTTCAAGTCATCAACTATGGAATAAGTGTCAAAGTACTTTGTATTCTTTAGGTCCTTTAAGAAGCATCCGTTCTATAGATAAGACAAGGAATTGTGATATTTATATCATTATTCTATAAGCATTGTTTTGATATGTCCAACTTCTCTCCGAGTATTGGTTATATGAAGAGCTCAGTTCCAAAAGGCACTAAATCCACTTTCCATAAAATTTGAGTTAACGATATATCTACATTAACATGATTAATAAGCTACGTCGTGTAGCTATCTAGGAATCCACATTTGAAGACAAATCACTCACTCAGAATCAAAATATAGAAAGTTCAATTTTCATATTCCCATAGGCACTTGTACAAAGTTGGGCAAAGAAACCCGTTTTCCTCGAAAGTTGAAAAAGTGGATATAGCGCCTTTTGGAAGAAAGCTCTTCATATATTGCTTGATTTAACTAAAGCATCAAATAACGTTGTCATTATTATGTTGCAATAATTTTGTATTTATTTGTAAGAATATATCTTTGGTAACACTGATAGCCCGCTCAAAACAAGATACCGTATACGACATTAATAATATGCAAGATATAACATTAAATTCTAGCGCCTCGGGATAATGTACTGAATTATTACCAACATGACCGAGTATCAAGATCCGGGGAAAAGGATTGAGTTTCATCATTTTTTGGGGGGGTTCGATGGGAAATTGTAATTTTTTTAATTTTTTTTTAAGAATTGTCACAAATTTTGCTTTTAGGCGACTATCAATCAAAACCGTACCTTTTATCGTGGAATTCTCATTTTGCATGCTGTTCCCCAGCCTTAATATCAATATCACCCCCTCTCCCCCTCTTTTGTTCTCACTCTCTATTTCTTTACATTTCTTTGTTATATCATTCCCTCTCTTTCTCTTTTTATTTCTCCTCTTACATTATTGTTTTCTGTTTTTACTTTGACTAAAGGCTTTAAAATTCTAATCTAGAAAATATGAGTAAATAAGTTGGAGTTGTTTATATCGATTTTCTTAAGTGCTATTTAATAGTCCCTTTGTCGTGTCAAGTACGGTAGTTTAGAAATCGATAATATCAGCCATATCTGTGTAGCCATAATGCTAGGATTTGATTTCAATCAATAATCTAGCTCGAAATTTTCGAAACCATAATTCAGAAAGCTAAATACCACAATGGGTTTGTCTTGTAGTGGATTAAAGTAATATACGTTTTAATACAAATCATATAACTCTTATAATACAAAATACATGTCAAAAATAATACGTAAACAAAATAATATTGAGTAGGCACTCTACAAAACGGATAATTTAACTACAACAAACCCTGCAATGTTAATGGATTTAACAGTCATGCTATTGTATATTCAAACATATATATTATAAAAGAAACTTCCATAAAGATTTTCTAAAAAAAGAAAATGCCACGCATTTATTCTTGTTGCCTTTTAGAAAAGCACTTAGAGTCAGATAATCCAACATTTGTTTAACGAAATGAATTCCCGAGAATTGTTGTGAGATAAGTGAAAACCCCGGAAGCATGAACAGGCGGCTATGAGGGAACCCCCCCCCCCCCCAAAAAAAAAAAAAAACCAACAACAATTCCACAATCAAACATATACTTGTGAATTCGCCCCCCCCCCCCCCCCCTTATGGCAAGCCTCTTTTTGAAGTACATACAATTATGAAACATACAATACCTAACACAATGTTTTGTTATCTGCTTATGGAGCGCTCTATATGCCACTCATTTGGGTTAAATCGCACCCACTTGCCCCCCCCCCCCCCCCCTTCAATCCATTCCTAGTTATGTTACCCTTAGCTATGCCACTTTATATTTAGGAAATGATACTTCCGTAAAGATATACCGCGTATTTAATTACTTACTGCTTTTAGAAAAAACAGATAAAGTCAGGTTATCAAAAGAAAACATTAAGAAATTAATTCCCAAGGACCCTTAAAGGGTCATTGGGAATTATCGCACATTGCACATCGCACATTGGTGTGCGATAACAAAAAAGCATGACTAAGGGCGGGGGAAATGAGCGACCCCCCCCCCCCCCCCCCCCCCCCCCCCCCTCTGCTACAAATATAAACGCGTTTGAATTCCTATCCCCTCTCTGGCCACCATCTATGGGAAGTAAATTAAGAAATACAATATTTGGTTATTTGGTTATGGAGCACACAGAATGCCACTCATATCGGGTAAATCGCCCCCTACTTGCCACCCCCCCCCCCCCCCATCCTTAATTACGTTACCCCTAGCTATGCCCGTTTATGGTTGTGAACATACTAATGATGAATAGACGTTAATGATCTACGCAATGTTCCGATGTTTGGTCAGGAAATCCCATCCAATTTGCTTAAAAGCGAAATTTGCTCGAATACCGAAGACTCCCCCGGGAAAAATCGAAATGTATTTTTGTCCGCTTGTATTTTCTTCTTTCTGTATTTATTACATTGATAGACATAGGCTTTGGGGCACATTTTGTTCAGGGGGCAGACGTCTTATGCCCAAATAATAATATATCTACCGCCTTTTCATCTGAAAAAGTCCTTGCCTTTCTGATGCCAGGAAACGTTTTTGATGGTTTAATTTTGCCCGAATATGAGACCGTTTTGCCCGAAATTATGTTATATTGCCCTACATTGGCATCAGTTTGCCCGAATATGACATGGTTTTGCCCAGATATGATCTGGTTTGTCCACATTTAGGGTGCGTTTGATTTAATTATCATTGGGTTATATTAGTACCCGGTTTATATAGCTTCTGACTGTACGAGCAATGAATAGGGTTTCATGGGAACGTCCCCCATTCAAGGGTATTTGTGGCTCGATGGTTGAGCACCGGTCTAGCAATCCGGAGGTCTCGGGTTTGATTCCCGGCGAAGCCTTTTTTTTCTTCGCTCATTTTGATTCATTTAAAATATTTCTAGTCAGTTTCGTTTATCTTTGAGTTCGGATTAACAAGTAGATATATCGGGCAAGGACAAAATTAATGAATAGTGGAGCAACTGTCGCAGGAGCAAACTTAATGGAAGCGAGAAATTATAATTCCCCGGGGTGGAATCGGCTGACCAGACAAAGTAATCATTCTAAAGAATGGATTACCAAATATTTTCTTTTAGTCATGGTCGGTAAAAGATCTCAAATAAGGCGCCTAATGGTCTACCACAAACGAGGCAGGGATGCAGTCGGTTTGAGAATCATGTTGAATCTAAGATGCGAGAGATGCTTGGTATCCGTTGTTACCATGGTTACATACTAAATAAGAATCAGTGGAGGCACGACATCAAATTGGGATAATAATTTAAAGAGAATTTTAGTTCTTTTCTCTCTCTCTCTAATACACACACGCATGCACACATACACGCAAACAAACACACACGTAAAGTAAAGGTTGATGCTTTTATATTTTCAACTCCGTGTAGCAGTAAAAGGAAATAATTATGGATGTAACATATAATGTGTTTGGGTGTGTGTGTTTGTGCGTGCGTGTGTGTATGTATGTTTGGATATATTGTACGAATTCATAATAGGTTTTTCTTTCCACATCGAATTGAAATAATGATTTGGTATACTTAAGTGAGTCACGGTGAACCACATGTGGCAGCAAGATTAATCAATAATCAAAATGATCGAGAGAATGAGGTGGCAGATTGACCGCAGCCTCTACAAGTCTCATTGAGAGGGGTAGCTATGGGGGCCAAGATTTCACCCCTGCCCCCTCCGTTTTATAAGTAGTCAAATCTGTCTATAGTGGACACCCAAGGGAATAACAACAAGTGACCACTTAAAACAGGTGGTCACTATAGACTCTGCAGAGGATGATACTCTGCAGAGGATCACATTTGGTGGCCACTACCTATACAATGCTATAGGCAGGTTGGCTGTTAGATACAGGTGACCTATGATAGAGGTTTACTGTATCGTCTCTCGCATTGCCCCCCCCCCCCCCTACGGAATATAACAACCAAATGGATATGCAGCGCCCTATTAAAGTAACCCATTAACTTCTAATTATTTTCCAAAAGTGATATTTGAGACTATATAAGATTCTTCTGAATGCTGTGTGATAGTTTTATTTTAAGAAGGAAGACTAATTATTGTTGGCAATTTGTATCACATACTGCCCTTTGATATTGACTGCTATTGAAAGCGTTCCGGAACGCTTTGCAATTAAAGGGGACTTTTGTTTTATTGGTTAAAGGGGACCACCCGGCAAAGAACAACACATTATTATATGTGTGGGTACCATTTTGTGATATCAAATAGATACCCAACATGTTGCAAAGGGTTGTGTAATTCATAAACAAAGCGATTAATGTCCACCACTTACGGAACCACTGCTATTTCCTGGTTCCATACGGTTCCATAGCACCCATTTAACGTGAAATTTTCACTCATTACTCAGTGTAACACACATTGTATCAAACATTCATTTAGTGCACATGTCAACAAAGTTACTAGATCCCTTTAACATGTTTAAGGGCGATTATACTCCCTATTTCGCCCCCCAAATCCCCCCCCCCCCCCCCCCCCCCATCTGCCCTAATCTTGGTTCACCTTGATTCTGCCACTTTACTCACCTATTAATTCCACTTCAAGATTATGTGACGGAATGTGTGAAAGTCCTCAATCACCGAGATGATCACTTCGATGTTTTCCACGGTTTAAAAGGATCCAGTAACATTGTCCAAATCGTCAAATATACTTGAAACTCTAGCGATTCTCTCATACCTTATTTGCTTATTGTATTTGTATTGCCAATAGAAGCATGTTATACCGATAGACGCACATTACGAATAGAAGCATATTACCAATAGAAGCACATTACGAATAGAAGCGTAGAAGCATCAGTTTACTAAATGAATGTCTCTTCCGTTATAACTATATATATGATTAGTATGTTCACAACCATAAACAGGCATAGCTAGGGGTAATGTAATTAAGGATTGGGGGGGGGGGGGAGGGGGTGGCCAATAGGGGGCGATTTACCCGATATGAGTGGCATTCTGTGTGCTCCATAACCAAATAACCAAATATTGTATTTCTTAATTTACTTCCCATAGATGGTGGCCAGAGTGGGGATAGGAATTCAAACGCGTTTATATTTGTGGCAGGGGGGGGGGGGGGATCGCTCATTTCCCCCGCCCTTAGTCATGCTTTTTTGTTATCGCACACCAATGTGCGATGTGCAATGTGCGATCATTCCCAAGGACCCTTTAAGGGTCCTTGGGAATTAATTTCTTAATGTTTTCTTTTGATAACCTGACTTTATCTGTTTTTCTAAAAGCAGTAAGTAATTAAATACGCGGTATATCTAAATATAAAGTGGCATAGCTAAGGGTAACATAACTAGGAATGGATTGAACCATTTGCGAGTGCGCCAATGCTATTCACGCGTATACGTTTGTAGACAATAGATTCCCGGGCGATTCGTTCGCTCTGCATACATCTATTCCGTTATAAATATATATATGATTGAAGTGTTCAGATGTATAATTATCTAGTGGATAATTATAACTGTGTACAAAGTCAGTGCAATGAGTATGTGAATATCACACGTTCGCTCATTACTCGGTCATAGGACATTCCGTTGCCATGGAATGTGCACACATTACTCAGTGGATATATCAGATCACAGAAATACACATGCTATAAACCATATGTCAGTTTTTGCATATGGGCAACTCCAGCGTCACGGACATTACAAACAGACAGTATTTTCATGACTTTCCAAAACACTACTAACTCATACCTCTACCTAATGTCTAACTTTTATTTTGATTACAAAGCAATAGCCTGGTTAAGTATGCAAAAAAAGTTTCAGAACATTTATCCAATTCGTTACTGAGTAATTCTGCAAAATGTGCGCCGTCACGAACATTACATTTTTGGGACATGACTTTTTGCATCCATATACATCTTTGCAAAAATCTGTGAGTTTTGAGACCTCACAAAGGTGATTTAGGTATTCAATTATAGACAAGGCAATGATGAATTGAATCCAAGTTGGATTTTGCAAAAGGGGACAGGTATATGTGATCTAGACAACAAAACGTTGCGTCACGGACATTACATTTTCAGCGTCACGGACATTACAGTTTGTCCGGAGGATTTGATTAATTAAAAAATACACTTTAGAGCACTCAAAAGACTGAAATTTTAATCTGAAAAGGTACTTTGATTATCAGTCATCAAATGTGGTGCCTTAAATAGTAAAAATACCAGAAAATTTGGAAAATATAAGGATTTTCCTGAAATTTGCACAGGGTAGTCCCCATGTGTGGAGTTTCATGTATGGTTTCCGTTTCTCCTATAAGGAGACGCCCGAGAATAAAAAAAATCATGTGAACTGAAATATATAATCATAGGATCATGTTGTATGGAAAAATAATCCAGAAAAAATCAATATGATTTGAAATAGAGCCAATTGTTTTTTTTTTTAGTTCAAGTCCACTTTTTCGTGGAGTTGCCCATATTATGTCAATAAAGTTACAAGATCCCTTTAAAGGAACATTAGGCCAAACGAGTGTCATATGAGCGAGTAATGAGCGAACATGCAAAGTAATGTTTGTTCATCGCACTGACTATGTACATAGTTCAAATTATCCAGTGGATAACATCCAATCCGAACCTGCAATCATAAATGTATTGTTAATGAAAGGGTAATTTGGGAACACTCAGGCTTGTTCCATGATTTTATAGGTAATACAAATACAATGAGGTATGTAAGAACTGTTACAATTCTAAGTAACTTTTGTGGATATTGCCAATGTTACTAGATCCCTTTAACTTGATACTGGCCTTACAGTAAACATGCAACTCCAAGTCATATGACCTTTACAACTGAGCTGATCACTTCGATGCTTTTCACTTTTTAAGCGGATTTCTGAAACTGTTCTTAGTTTACTCTAAGGTTTCCCGTCCTTGACAATTCACATGTGCATGCATCAAGGGAAAACGTTAGTAACTGCATGTTCCATTACAACTTGACATTTTGTAAACGCTCAAATTATTTTGCATACGTGTTTTTGTTTTTTTTTTCACCGGTACTTCACAAATTGTCAAGATTGAATGTTGATATATGTCGTCATGGTGATAATGCCTGGTTTCTAAGCATTGTACACGTCTCACTTTACACGTTGCTTTTACCACATCTTAAAAAACCCTTTTGAGTCTCGTGAGCAAACTTAAATCTACCTCTTGCATTAGTTGGTGAATGTCACTCTATAGCTCGCTCTCTTTTTGACGGCATGAACTGGGTATAATATACTGCTCGATCGTTAAAGGGGTAGTTCAGTTTTGGTTTAGAGGGCGCTTTAGGAAATAATATCTTTAATAGGTAATGAAAAGAATAAGTGTAAAAGTTGAAAAAGCTTTAAGTGACAGAAATCACAGAATCACATTTGTTTGATCAAAATCGGTTAAAAAACGGCTGAAATATCCATAAATATATTCGATTGAAATAAATGTTGGCGACTACAATCCTACACATTTCTGAAAACATGCCAAAATGGTTGTTAAATTGTTTTTGACGATTTTCGATACAAAAATAAGGTTGAAACTCGATGTGTCTGGAGGGCGTCCTCTCGTGTTAAAAGCTCCCTTTTTAAAAATGAAAACGGCTCTTTAACTTAGCTGTTTATATGTTTTATTCACCATTCAAACACCATTGAATTATAACTGTTAGTGTTTAATGATAACTGACAAGTTTTAGTCACTAAAACTCTGCTTGACCAAAACTGTACTATATACAGTATCCCTTCAACATGTTCAAAGGGATCTAGTAACTTTGTTGACATGTGCAAAAACTGAAGAATGGTTGATAAAAATGTATAATTATGTAATATAATATGTCCATTGAGTGGTGTGTGAAAATGTCATGGTAAATGAATGTAATATGGCGCAGAATTTAAGTTACAAGAGAAATATGTCTTTCACTTCGTATATAGACGTTTGGCCTCATATAGGAATACATGAATTGGAGATATGCGCCGCCATATGTGATCAATTGGCACGGGAAGGACTTTAACTTGTGTTAATGATCAAATAACAAATAAAAACAGGAATGTATATATAAAGTTACAACAGCTTTCAGTATATTAAAGGGATAGTTGAGTTTTGGTATAGAGGGCGCAACACAAAATATTTTTTTTGCGAGATAATTAAAAACTGAGTGTCAAATTCAAAAGAGCATACAATTTTAATGACAGAATAAACTTTATTTGATCAAAATCGGTTCAGAAATGGCTGAAATATCCATAAACATAACCATTTGTAATATATGTGGGGCCCCACACTTATTCAATAATTTTGAACCAGCCGTTACAAACGAAATTAAAATGCTTCCTCTTTTCAAAAATTTACAAAAGAGGTTTTTAAATAGTTGGTGATTATCTCTCTATCTAATCACTATTTCAACAAAACATCACATGCACAATATTTTATTTTAAATGGTTGAAACCGATGAGTGTTTAGAGAGCGCCCTCTTGAGTTTAAAAGGCACTTTTTTAATGATAACAGGATATTTACTAATTCATTCGTAATTTTGCATTCCTTTCGAGTTATAACTATTAGTTTGTAATGTAATGGTGCAGGTTTTGGTTACTCAAATTCAGTTTGACAAAAACTTAACTCTCTTTACCAGAACTCAACTATCCCTTTTAAAAAGGGTGCTGTTGATAATAAATCATAAACAATTTCGTTAATGGTATAACTATCACCTCGTATGTATGCTCAATTCAAATTCATCGAAGGTGTTGAAATTCTCTTTACTTTATACAGAAGAATGAAAAACGACAACCATTCTCAAATTTCATGGGGCCGATGTTTGTCGGTCTTCCGTTCCCCTGTCTCTGGTTACAAAAGCGAAAGGGAAATCAAGAAATTGGACACGATTTTGTTGGCCATTGTTTGACAAATGCAATTATGTCATTGTAGTGATAACACACTGTTAAAACGCTGTGTAAAAATGGTCGTTATAAATCTTTTCATACAGCTTTAGGTGTAGCATGATAAGTTGAATAAAGAAGGGTTGCGTGAAGCGGCCATTGTTCAAGCGTTGACGAAACGTGTTAAATCACGCGATAGTTTCGACCGCAAAATCACCGCGTCAAAGCCCCTTTTGTCCCATTGCAAACCAAGCGAACCGAGATAGCGCAGTCGATAGAGAGTGAGGTTTATAACCCAAAGATCCCCGGTTCGAATCCTACCCTTGCCACTTTTACATCTTGTTTTGTATTTGCTATTTCAACAACTGGATTGTTGAAATTTATTCTAAACCTACATGCATCTAGGTGACCAGCTATAGCAAAACCCACCACTTGTCGGTAATTATGTTTTGCAGTTATGGGCTTCCAAAGTTGAAAACTGGTCCCAGGAACAAAATGAAGATGTTGACATAACTAGCAAGATAAACTTGTGCTCTTTATGCAACCAAGTGGTGATGTAGCCGGTCTTCAGAACTACAATTTCTGAGGGAGGAGTGGCCGAATTTAATACAGCCTATATAGGGTGGCCCCAAACAATACGAAACGGGGTACTTGCCATAATAAAGACGTCATGATGACTATAGGTTCACGGGATAGGGCATCTTTTACAAAGAAAAATTATACCAAGAACAGTAATATTATCGGAAATAATATCGCTAATGATATTCGCTTGTCTCGCAATGTCAAACTAGGAATCTAAACGATCACGACGTTTCGTATGCTACTGCAATACTTTGTCAAATGATAATATCGAATGTAGACGCTCGGCTTTTATGCTCTACCGTGGCTCCCAACATCACAATCTCGCATGAGAGATTGTGATGTTGGGAGCCACGGTAGAGCATAAAAGCCGAGCGTCTACATTCGATATTATCATTTGACAAAGTATTGCAGTAGCATACGAAACGTCGTGATCGTTTAGATTCCTAGTTTGACATTGCGAGACAATCGAATATCATTAGCGATATTATTTCCGATACTATATCCGCAATGGATTATATATTTACTATTAACAGTAATATTGATTGAGTAGTTTTTTTTTATTTAGGATGTCTTAGGTGAGACCATGTCACTGACGTGGTAAAAATTGACAACAATGGGAACCTGACATGGTCTCACTTAAAGGGACAGGCCCTCTTTTACAAAACGTCTGAACAGTTTCCAGTTGACGGATGGGGATGAATGTAACACACACAACAAAAATCAGATCGAACAGCCCTGTAATTTGGATTCTACGAATGAACAAAATGATTTAGCATAATATTACAACAATATTGTACTTATTCTTGTAAAGGTATTGTGAAGCCGACATTTGTAATGGTATGTCACGGAAAAAGATCTCAAAAATGAAGAATATATATTTACATGTAGTCAGTTTAAGCGAGGTTTGGTTATTTTGTTTAGTATTCGCTTATGCCGTTGTTATTTGTGCGCGGGTCACGTAGCTAGCGCGGGTCACGCATAGCGATGTGCTACTCCGTGGAATCCGTGTGCGAACTTTCTCACCGGGTGAATACACGTATAATGCACAATTAAACGTTGGACGACGTTGGATGATGCTATTAAATGACGTTTTCTTTCATATAAGACAATAACCTCGCAACTTTTGAAATTTGGCTTGCAAAAGAGGGTCTGTCCCTTTAAGACGTCCTAAAACAAAAACTACTCAACCAAAATTACTGTTCTTGGTATAATTTCTTTGTAAAATAAGCCCTATCCCGTGAACCTAGTCATCATGTTCCTGTATTATGGCAAGTACTCCGTTCCGTAAAATGTTTTTTTTTTGGGGGGGGGGGGGGGGGGCACCCTGTACAAAAAAAACTTTTTACTAGTACAGCTATCAGATGGGAAGCTGAAACATGTTGTTTATTATGTTATGATGAATGTAATCCCTAAACATGTTAAACGTAAACCCGAATATACATCAGATTTTATGATACAATTTCATAAATCAAAATCGTTTGATTAATGTAATCTTTAAACATGTTAAAACGCTCAGCTCCACCGGAAAACACATCACATTTTCATAATTGTACTTAATTCTGAAAAGTGTTTGTTATGTAATTTTTGTGTAGGAATTGGAATGAATGTTTTAGAGGATAAAATAATTATACATTGTTTGTATACCCTCTTTGTACCTAACAAACGTATCTGTATGCAAAGTCAATTTTCTGCCCTGGCCCTCTACGGCAAACAACAAATTGAATGAAATAAAAATACAAATTAAGCTAAAAATATCTTATTCAAATTTGTGCGCAGCTTGAAATATATAAATGTCTTAGTATCGTATTTCTTCCTATCGTAATCACTCTCTTTCCCTCACTCTCTCTTTATCTTTCTCTGTCTCTTTATTCTGTATCCCTTTACCCGTCTCCCTCTTACATGCACGCACGTACACACTCATAAACAAATACACACACACACATCCATACACGCATACATTATTCCTCTGCCTCTGAAATACTGCACTTTGTTAGACAGAAAATAATCCTTTTAACTAACAATTTTAACGTTACGTTTAAGACGAGACATTTAATCAAATCAAAGCTTAGTTGCTTCACCTAATTCGTTTTAGTGGGCTTTATCAAATCTACAACTACAAACAAAATAGTGTAATCTAATAAATCTCTGTTGAAAACATGGTAAACACAGGTTACTGAATATAGCAGTCTGCTTTTAGGATTGGTTTTCAGTTTTAACTTGTGAAATTTAGGATTGCCCACTTTGACAGACTTAGACTTAACAGGGCTCTTTGAATGAAATTATCAAATTAAAGATAATATGATAATGCCGTTATATAAACACAACGCATTTGGCGAAAAATGAAATAATATGAGTAGGAGTTGTACTTGTTTTCCTCACATACGAACGTGCAGGCACATTATTTTGTACACCGTTGTTTTATTTTTAGCGCACATACAAAAACAAGTGTGTTCCGTGAGATGCGGGGGCATCCAAACCAGAACGCAAAATAACCAAGAATAGATGAAGATGAATTGTCACTAGAATTATACCCGACAGTCGACAGAAGATAAAATGCGACGTCATTCATTAAACTCTAAACATACGAATATTGTACTAGTAGCTTTCTTCGGGGGTATTTCGTGTATATTGTATGTGTACAGGACTGTAGAGTTAAAGTTCGCATTATGCGTACCGAAGGGGTTAAATGCATGCATGTATGTTGAACGAAAGAGACAGTGAGGACATGTGCATGATTAGGTACCAGGTTTAGTGGACAACACCCCCCCCCCCCCTCGCCCCCCCCCCCCAAACCCCACCCCCATTCGCTCTCTTAAAGGGATAATTGAGTTTTGGTATAGAGGGCGCAACACAAAATATTTTTGTTTTGAGATAATTAAAAACTGAGTGTCAAATTAAAAAGAGAATGGAAGAAATGGATGAAATATCCAAAAACATAACCATTTGTAATATATGTCGGGCCCCACAATTATTGTATAATTTTGAACCAGCCGTTAAAAAAATGTTTTAATGCTTCATCTTTTCAGAAATTTACAAAAGAGGTTTTAAAATAGTTGTTGATTATCTCTCTATCTAATCACCATTTCAACAAAACATCCCAATCACGCACAATATTTTATTTTAAATGGTTGAAACCGATGAGTGTTTAGAGAGCGCGCTCTTGAGTTTTAACTGCTCTTTTTGAATGATAACAGGCTTTTTACTTAGTTATTTGTAATTTGTTATTCCTTTCGAGCATGGTGGAGTTATAACTATTAGTTTTTAATGTAATGGTGCATGTTTTGGTTACTAAAATTCAGTTTGACCAAAACTGTACTCTCTTTACCAGAACTCAACTATAAACGAATCTTAATGGCATCCTTACATGTATATTCAAGTGACATGCTCATTGATTTCAAAAAGGGCCTGTGTCATAAATAATGTATTTAAGTCAATGCAAAATGAATCGCTCATGATAAATGACAAGTCGCACTACTATATACCTGACTACTACCCGACTACGTTAGATGAATTTTTTTTTCTTCATAAAAGTGATGTTTCTAGAAAACGATGTTACCTATTAACCTGTTCCCTACACTAACTAGATTATGCAATCCATTATATTAGCTTTAATACAGGGTGCGCCATGCTGCCATAGGAAACTGGTTAATGTGAAAGTGGTATACTGCTCATCTACAAATCAACGAACAATGAAAATAAAATAAATCGATACAATTTTTAGAATGTTATTGATGTGGGGATAAACAGTCACATAAGTATATTATATATTAGTTCTTCCAGAGGGCCCTGCGACTAACAGTATTACCTCGGTCATACTATAGATAACACGCCCACAATCAACTTAACGTGCACTCTCTCCACTTCCAGGGTAGTGTTCCAACCAGTGCTACGTTAGAAGTGCATACACTGTTAAAACGCTGTGTAAACAAATTCAACAACTTGTTGAAAACATTCAATAATCCCAGTTGTTTAAAGTTTACACAACTGTTGTTTTATTTTGTTCAACAACTGTTGTTTACAATAAATTTCAACAACCCTGTTGTTGAAATAGCAAATACAAAAAGGATTGTACTAAAAAGCGAACCGGGGGTCTTTGGGTTATAAGTCTAACACGCTACTGACTGCGCTAACTCGGTTCGCTTGGTCTGCTGGGGGACAAAAGGGGTTTTGTCGCGGTGATTTCGCGGTCGAAACTATCACGTGATTTATCACTTGTCAACGACGCTTGAACAATGGCCGCTTTACACAACCCTTCTTTCTACAACTATTCATGCTACACCTAAAGTTGTATAAAAAGATTCAACAACCATTTTTACACAGCGTTTTTTTACACAGCGTTTTAACAATGCATACGTATTCTATACACCATCTATTCTTCTGTCCATCAAGTTCGACAAAGAAGCGTCTGTTCTGCACCATCTTCTGGATGAATCTGATAAGTTTGACGTCACCATCAGGGGGTGTTTCACAAAGATCTTGAGTTGAACTTAAACTCTAAGTTGGACTTAATATCATGGAGAGCCATGTGTTGCTATGTAAAATTTCATTTATATAATTATTTGAAATAAATCATACAATTTGCTTTAACAGCATAATTATATTCTATTATGAAGGAGATTTTATTTTGTGAAATGTAAACATTCAATTAAAAGTCTTAAACATGTGCAAGTGTTTCCTTTTGAATATTATTTTGAATTGCTACGTACAAATGGCTTGCCATAACTTTAAGTCCAACTTAAAATTAAGTTCAACTTCGAATCTTTGTGAAACACCCCCTGGATATTGTACCCAAGACAGTGTACACGGGAATCTGGATCAGACACATGTACATAACTATGCTATGCCGTGTGGGCGGAGGGTCAATGCGGCTTACTATCTCACCGCGATAAAACAAAAATAAGGTTCGTTGCCATGTGATTTGGGATATGTACATATCGAATATGATTCTCGGAAGAGCAAGCGTAATAGAGTTAGCATCGCTGCTGTTGTGCTCATTTTGACTCGTGTATAGGAATGTACTAATATTGTATAGTACAGGTAAAATGTTGTTTCTACATGTTACATGTAGTGTATATAGTCAATAGCCATTTGAATGCTGTCATTTGCCACCGGAGATTTTCTAATTTTTCTGCTCGTTATCCAGACTATCCCTCTCGTTTTGCGTAGGAAATGGTCGCTCGACATATCAGTCATAGTATAACCGGTCGTCAGTAATATAATATATTAAAACGGGTGATCTATAGTAGTCAACGCGTTGACGTACGGCCCCGGTCAACGTCGGCGAGGGCACGTTCACCGAAAAACGAAAGCTGCCTAATGTCCTGGATGATCCAGGACATAATATTACTGGTGACCGGTAATACTAGGACAGGGACACTTTGTCTGTATGTCTGTGCAGTTTGATTTCCATTTATAATGAAGACAAAGGGCTAGTCAAATGGTCAAACGGAGGCGACATGGTTTAAAGGGTTATTTGTAAATTATATCGTTTTTAGGTCTGACAAAAGTTGAGCCACTAATGAGAATTCCGGCCTTAGTCTTGGAAAGGAAATAATTGTGCTTTTAGCAATAATGGGGATACAATATTTATTATACACCCTCTTTCTCCCCCGTTATATTATCAGAGATAAGTTGCAAGACCCAGATTCATGTTTTCCTCATACAATTGTAAAGGGATAGTACAGTTTTGGTATAGAGGGCGCTTCAAGACATAATTAATTTGTGAGGTAATGGAAAACTGAGTGTAATATTTTGAAGATCACATGATTTTCCAGATAAAACAAGTTTTGGTTTCTAACATTCGGTTAGACCAGAACTGTACTATCCCTTTTATAATGTTCCCTCATCCCTCTCAATTTGACTCTCACCATCTAGACCGAATCATGTCAATGTATGAATTATTAGTATACCTCTTGGGCCACGTTCGCGAATCGCGGGCAGAACTCTGCCGGGCAATGATGTTAAAGGGGACCACCAGGCAAAGAACAACACATTATTATATGTTTTGGTACCGTTTTGTGATATCAAATAGATACCCAACATTTTGCAAAGGGTTGTGTAATTCATAAACAAAGCAATTAATTTCCTCCACTTACGGAACCACTGCTATTTACTGGTTCCATACGGGCCAACCATTTGCGAGTGCGCCAATGCAGCTATTCACGCGCACGTTTGTAAACAATAGATTCCCGGGCGATTCGTTCGCTCTGCACGCATTGCAATCCACCGCACACATAGCAGTCTGCGTAATTCAGACCGCATGAACGCATGCTTTAGAATGGTGATGCGTTTCCAATTATATTTTTTTTTTCTGGAAACATATTTTTATGAACTTGTTGATGGAATGGAATACTAAAGATGTTACCTTTCTTTAATAAGAATATTATTTTTGGGTGGTGGTACCCTTTAATGCCCCGCGATGTTTTAGGGGAAAGCGGTTAAACATTTACTGGAAATACCCTGCAGATGGGCCAGCTTTCGATAATTACATTATATCGAATATTTCCTTTGCGATGTGGACATAAAGCCTAGGTTTTGTTTCCTTCGTGATAGTAGAATGATTTTTTGGTCAAAAAGAAGGAAATGTTTGATAGTTTGTTGTTTATTGTTTCTCGAGAGAAAGCTTGTCATTGTTGGTATGTTGTATGCATGTCAGTTTCAATTTTCATTTATTGGTCCAAAATCGGAAATTCTTTGTGTAAAACATGCATTGTATTATTTTGTAAGCTATTCCTGTTTTTCTTGTAATGTATTATTTTCTTCACCCTGCCAATGACAGAATGCGAATTCATTTTCGACTTCTGTCATGGACCTGGATTTCAACCCCTTATTTGCAATATTCGAATGATTTGAATAAATAAAGATGATGTGTTATCATCGCATTATAGTTATACTAATACACTGTCACATGGACGCATGTGTTCTCCTGTGCAGCGCATTGGCCGAAATATTCATTTCTGTACATATTATGTGGAAATATTATTTCAACTAGGCTATTTGACTGATGCAATGAAGTTTTTATGTAAAATAGCACTCAAATACATCATACTTTTACCTGATCGTGAAAATAATTATGAACAATTTCCAAACACGAACTCGCGTTTTCTCGAACTGATCATGATAGATCTTTAAGTTACCCCGTCGTTCATGTAAAATGATTTATAAGTACGCAATTATCAACAAAGCTCGGGGGCAAAAAATTATGAAAAAGGTCTAAAATCTTTGAATGATGCTATGTACTACTCCCCTGACGATAGTATCTATGACATAATATATCACGAGATATATGAAAAGATTAGTTCCAAAAGGCGCTAAGTCCACTTCCAATACAAATTGAGTTAACGATATCAGTACACTAATAAGCTACGTATAGCTATCTCAAAATCCAAAGTTTAGAACGAATTAGACAATCAAAATCAACATAATTATATAGAACGTTAAATTTTCATATTCACATAGGCATGTGAACAAAGTTGGACAAAGAAACCTGTTGAAATGTTGACATGGTTGATTTAGCGCCTTTTAGAATTAAGCTCTTCATATCTCGGGTGAGAGTGAAAAGGGCAGTAAGTAAATTTTAACTAAATCTACTTGCTGTAGTCGGAGCCGCCTTATATATGCTGCCGTATTTACAGATAATAAGTATATCTGGATCTAATTTGGGAAATATTATTAACATATACAATGGAACTACCATTATTAGTTTCTATACTGTATAACTTTCAAACGTTTAATATGATTATCTCCGAGGTACAAACAGTGACTTAGCACCCTTCTCTTTCTCACCCGACATTTCTTTTACATTTTGTGGTCAAATGTGAATGAACATGGAATGATGTGAATCAAAATGCCATTTGGGAAAATGCTGATCCGACTTACATTGCCCTAATAGTTAGGCAGTCAATTTATAAAAATGGGGAGCTTGTTTTACACATTAAAGAGATCTAGTAACATTGTCTAAATCCTTTTTTTAAATCCAATTGGAATTCTAGTGGTTCCCTCATACCTTGTTGTATTCGTATTAACAATAAAAGCATGGGACAGGTTTCGGTTTGTCGAATTTCCCTTTCGTTAAAAAGATATTTACGATTGAAGTGTTCGGATTTGTGATTATCCACTGGAAAGTTATAACTGTGTACAAAGTCAGTGCAGTGAGTCTGCGAATCGCAATTTTGCTCATTACTCGGCCATATAACATCCATTTTATGTGAAATGTTCACACATTACTTGTACGTTTCAGATCACACATATACACATTTTATCAACCGTTCATCACTTTTTTGCACATATCAACATCGTAAGACTAGATCCCTTTAATCAGGAAGCTTGTATTTATCCGTTCCTTAATAGGTTTTCCTTAGAGATATAGTAAAGGGCCCACCCGGTTTCCTTAGGCAATGGGTTAAGACTATAGTACCTCGATGATTTAAAGGGATCTAGTAACTTTGCTGCAAACACTGACAAAATGGTTGATAAATTGTGTATGTATGTGTCCACTGAGTGATGTGTGAAATTTCCGTGGTAAGTGAATGTCATATTATGACCGAGCAATGAACAAAAATGAAAAACTTTGCAAACGGTTAGAATTATCCCACGTGATAATTATACATCTGATCACTTCAATCACACATTATCTTTAAAATGGCAGAGAATGCCATGAGGTATCCGATAGAGTTCCAAGTAAGTTTTGAAGAATTAGAAAATTGTACTAGATCCCTGTAATAATGCTGCCCTCACACAGTGGCGAATATGAAAATTCAAAGTTCGCAGCAAATTTGCAGAAAATGATATGATTTGCCTGGAGAAATACTGACAAAAGTGAGGTATTACTTAACAATGAATTTGCCGAATTTCTTGCGAATCCTTTCCAAAAAATTACGAACGCTTACGAATGTCCTTGGTATTCCTACAAATGTCTTACGATTACAACAAATGCATTGTCATCAAAAGGAACAATGTAAATATGCTTTCCTGGCGAATTTTAGGAGTCATGAGCACCCATGTACGACCACGAATGCTTACGAAAAAGATACGACGTCGTATGTCTGGCGATCATGGTGGCGGCCACTCGCCAACATATGTGTAACTGTTTGATAGCAGTAGTTTTGTATTCCATGGTGGAGATACACCCGCATTGCTATACCATAGTCCCATTGCAGGGGATTAACGTATTATCTCCTCGATCGATGGACAAAAGAAAAAATATACATTTCATGAACGTAATCATGATCTAGGACAAGGATCACATCTGATGCGATTGTGGAAATTGGGTTAATAAGGTCAAATATAAGTGGTCATAACTCCCCTGCCCACTATCCGATGAAGCGTGTAGTAGATTATCGTGTAATAATACACAACAGTGGCGTGCAAACGCATATAGGCGTAAGAGACAGAGAGCTGGGGGCTGTAACACCCCCCCCCCCCCCCCCCCTCTTGGAGTTTTGAAAATGGCAAAATTCAGGCATAATGAACCTCAAGGTTGGGAAAAACCATAACATTTGGGGGCAAAATCATATCATATTCGGGCAGACTCATGTCGTATTCGGGCAAGCTGATGTCATATTCACTAGGGCTAATTTGTATTAGTTC
>JBAMJV010006956.1:0-5000 GCA_037951105.1 Echinarachnius parma | reverse complement strand
TAGCTCCGATTCCCAGGTCAGGTTGAAAAGATTGTTGTTTGTTGGTTTTTTGTTTTGTTTTTACAAGTAAAAATGTTTGCGATATCAGATTATTACTTTGAGTTATTAGCCTGTGGAACTAATAGCTTTTATCAGATATTCACTTTGGGGAATGTTATTTTTAGCTGATAATTAACCAAAGGCAAAGAAGTGCAAAAATTAACCAAGCAAAATATAATAGAATATAATTATAGATATGAGGGTGTTAATATTAAGGTGTTTTTTTAAGGGTGTGGTTGATTGTAATTTTTACACTAATTTCTACGTTAATTATAATATTGATCACAAGTAGATTGCAAAACTATTATCAGACACATTTCACCCCATTTTGTTACCCTCTTCTTCTTTTTTACAAAGGATTTTATATTGTATTTGGCATGTGTGAGACACCATCATTATTCGTCATGTCAAAACTGATCCGTAACTTCATCCATATGACCGAGAAACTCGATGAACCTCAGACCAGGGATATCATTTGCTGGGGAAATGGCACTTCCAACGGAACAAATCTATAAGTATTCTTAACTTAAAGGGATCTAGTAACAATGTCAACATCATCAAAATTTGCTTGAAACTCTGGGGTTTTCTCACATACATCATTGTATTCGTGGACCGAGCATGGTGGCTTAGCGGTTAGAGTGTCTGCCTCATGCACGGGAGGTCCCGGGTTCGAACCCAGACCGGGTCATACCAAAGACTTTTAAAATGGTACCTCCTGCCTTCTAGCCAGACACTCGGCATTTAAAGAATGGAGAAGGGTAAGTTAATCACACGAGTTACCAGAGGACTGGCCCCCTTCTGTAACTTTCGCTTCATTTAGTAGACGTGTGGCCTAGGGCTAATGAAACGGTGATAGGCGCCGCCTTATGTGCCAACATTGGTACGGGAAAAACTTTAACTCATTGTATTCGTATTACCAATAGAAACGTGGAACAGCTTTGGGTTTTCCACATTTCGCTTCCGTTATAATAAAGATATGTATGATTGAAGTGTTCAAATTTATACATGTAGTTATCTAGTGGAGAAATGTGTGTACAAATAAGTCAGTACAATCAGTACTTAGCGAATATCATTATGCATTTCGCTCATAAATCGGTCATATGAAATACATTAACCATGGATTTTTCACACATCACTCAGTCGACATATACTGTAGATCACAGAAGTATACTTTTCATCAACCATTTGCCAGATTTTGCACATGTCAACAAAGCTACTAAATCCCTTTAATTTCAACCTTCCGGCCAGGTAATGAGTCACGTGGGTGTATATTTAAAGTGATATATTAGCTTCATCATTAAAGGGATTTAGTAACATTGTCCAAATCCTCAAAACTTGGAACTCTAGTGGTTCTCTCATACCTTATCATATTCATATTAACAATAAAAGCACGGGACAGGTTTCGGTTTTCATATTTCGCGTGCTTGCGTATATTATGTGTTATAATTATTGATTGTTTTATAATGATAATAATGACATAACGTATTTGTATAGCGCTTAATGCAGAACGGCCTCTAAGCGTTTTTTTATTCTGACAAAACTTGATCATAAACATCAAAATTAATCTTTCACATTATTTCCAATTCATGCGCCCCGTAACAGCTGCACAAGATATCTTCCCTACTTCTACACCATCAGTATAGTGTGTTGGGGCATTTTCGGCGGGATGGATGAGCGACGGATACGATACGATACGATCACGTGATACGTATCGCCATGGTAACGCAAATTGTCTCGATGTTCTTCTCTCTGTCTTCTCCTCCATTAGCCTTTCTGGGTCTTTAGCCAGAGGCAGATGGAAAATGACTTGAAGATGTGCGTTGGGATGAATATAGAAAGAGATGCATCAGGGGAAACTAAGGGACCGTGCAGCGAACAAGATGAGCAATTTATCGTCCCCTGTGCATTTTTTGGCGGGAACTTGGAGCTCTTGGCGGGAAACCGCTGTCCGTGATTCGATTGCTTCATATACAGTGCATAATAATGACTACCGTACCGATTTGTTTATAGTGGGAAGCCGTGAATTTAACATGTTTGATAGTCAAACTATTACACATACACGTCACGTTTCATACTCCAACGGGCTAACGCCTAATTAGCGCTTTGTGCATATACCATTTTCACTGACAATATCGATGTTAAAGGGGAATTAACCCTTATCCTTTTGACTTACTGGATGTGATGAGAGCATAACTACTATCATTGCTAGTCACTTATTTCCTCATGAATATTCCCGATTACAAAAATAATCAATATTTTATGGACCAATGTCGTCTGCTTTCAATGCCCATAGGAGGCGGCCATTTCTTCAACTACTCGCGGTGAAATGACGTGGCAGGCGGAGAACACAATAGCATTATCGTAACCCGCTATTGTGTTCTCCGCCTGACACGTCATTTCACCGCGAGTAGTTGAAGAAATGGCCGCCTCCTGTTGGCATTGAAAGCAGACGACAGTGGGCCATAAAATATTGATTATTTTCATTATTGGGAATATTCATGAGGAAATAAGTGACTAGAAATGACAAGAGTTATGCTCTCATCACATCCAGTAAGTCAAAAGGCTAGGAGTTCCTTCCCCTTTAAATTACAAATAAAAGCGGATGGGAGCCTGGTAGTGGGGTTTTCTTTAGATATCTGTTATTCAAATCTGATTAAGTACAAAACAAATGTTGACTACTTATTAGTTTTCGGTAACATATTATCATCAACCAGCTACCGTGGCATAACATATAATTACGCAGATGTATACATGGTAAAATACGGGGAAAATTCTCACGCGCGCTGGCAGGACGTATTCAGCGACGTCAATTGTACTTCTTATCAATACCATTACCTAACGCTTTTGAAATAATGATTTTCAATGATAATTATCTTCATACTAAAGGGACATTTGAAAAAAAAACGAACCCTATTTTATTCTTCTCTTACCATAAGCTAAACAACACGGCAGAAGAGAAACGAGGAAGCTCCAAGTATTTTTCGTGGAGTTAGACACTTTACCTGTGTCACTTTAACAATATAAGCATGGGACAAGAATTCTTTTTTTCGAATTTCCCTTTCGTTAAAAATATATTATTATTTACGATTGAAGTGTTCAGATGTTAAACTATCCACTGGATAGTCGTAATCGTGTACAAAGTCAGTGCAATGTGTTAATGAATATCACTTTGCATTTTTGCTCATTACTCGGCCATATACAACGTCCATTTAACTTGAAATGTTCACACAATACCCAATGGACATATCAGACAATAGCAATATACATTGTATCAACCATTCATCACTTTTTGCACATGTCAACAAGATCCCTTTAAGAGACACTTTTAAAGAGACTGTTTTGTTCCGGAACGCTCTTCATTCAATCGTACATATCTTCATAGTTAGGGAGACATTTGTAAAAATCAAAACTCGATTCATTCTATTGTTAACACAAGCTAAACAGCAAGGTACAAGAAAAATGTGCAGGCTCGAAGTTATTTTGTTTGTATTTGACAAAGTTAATGGATCACTTTAATCGCGATATATGAACTGTATTACTACATACATTTGTTTTTACATTCGCGTACACCATGTACATGAGGTAAATGAATTTAAATCTCTACATAAAGGTTCAAGGTTCATTTATTTCCATCTTTCACAAAACATTTGTACATAGAATATCAAATAAGTAACAGGAAGAACAAATTATCAGTATAAGCATAGTTTAAAGTGCAATATTTAGTCAATATACAACCCAAACGTGTTCCTCTACACAAGTCATGAAAGAAAGAGGAGACCTTAAAGAAGCTGGGCTTGTTAGAGCAAGGTCCCCAGAGAAAATATAATACATCGATGTTTTAATTACTTTGAAACATTTCTAAAAGTAAAACTACCTTATAAGACTACAAATGGTTAAACGTTGGGAAAACAATTTACAAAAGGGATAGATTGATATTTGAAAAGGAGAGAAGGAGGAAATATATACAAAAGACGTTATATATCCCCATATTACAAGAGAAAGCAGCTTTGCATCGTGTAATTCGAAGAGTTTCTAAAGCCGAAAGTGGTCTCGCTTTATTCAGGCGAAAATGTCCAAATATACACATGTATATATCACTTTCAACACTGCTGAAAAAAAACATCTTAATAACCATTTACCAGGTTCTCATGAAAGAAAGTGTTTTCCGAGATCCAATTTCTCGCAACACCACATGCACTTGCAAAGTGGTTTGAACTTACACCCATATTTTGCAACGTCATAATGGCCAAACACTTGGGGGCGAGGGCGGAGGGGGGGTCTTTTGAGGAAATTAAATTACCACGCAGTGAAGAGGGTGTAGCCCTCCTTGTGTATAGGGAAGTTGTACGAATTGTACTATGTATTGGAAAACGGTTTTTTAGAGCCCTTAAATATACTAAATGACCATTAAAATTGTGTCACTTCAAGAAAATGTGTAACATTAATATTAAGTAATCATTTGATTTGATTATGGGGGCTGCAGCCCCAAGGCACCACCCCCCCCCCCCCCCTCCACCCCATCACATATGTACGCCAGTGCCCATCGGATCAAATGTATTACACAATAGTGTCAACCCTGAACAAGATTCGATAATGCGCACGGCGTAATTTGATATTGAGAAAAAAATATACTGCTAGAATTTTCGCCTCGACCAAGGAAAAGGGAAAATTGTATGCCGGAGATGTGTGATGATATAAAAGGGTTTCAACAACTGCAATATGTAATTTATGTGGCGACTTTTATCTTTTACGAAATGCACTTAAAGGTGGTTCGGATTAGTAAATCATATGCGTGGTGCCATCTTGCGTACGCATTGCACACGGTTCGAAATACACACTGGTTCAGTGTTATGTATAAGTGTGCACTAGCGAGCCTAGTTCGAAATGGCGAACCGCGGCTTAGCATTCCTATTCATGACACTTGTTAATACACAAAGTAGTTCCGAGATGAAAGGGTAACC
>JBAMJV010006955.1:0-62804 GCA_037951105.1 Echinarachnius parma | reverse complement strand
CTGGATTTTGTCATGGGTGCTGTACTAACCCTGCATCCACGCACCATAACTTCACTGCGAGCCAATGAAAGTCCATGTACCGTACCTTGATAAAAAGTCAATCATGTCTTAGTTACCATCCAAGGGATACAAGATAAGTGGTCGCTGTAGACAGGTGACCTCTATAGACAAGTTCAATAGCATTGTGTGTTTCTGTGCTAGGGATCTCTTTTGATGGCCACTATTATAGGCAGTTTGGCTGATATGTACAGGTGGCCACTATAACAGGTTTGACTTTATATGTTTTTTTTCTTCATTGGGTCACATCCAACGTGCCCCCCCCCCCCCTCCCGTGTTTATTTCATAGCTAGTACATAATTGGTTAAATGTTTCACTTACCAATGTTGCTTTCGTATTCGCCGATGTACCGTCTCGTTAAGAATCGAACTGTAACGGCTGCAAAACAGAGGGAAAAGAAATAGAAATATGATTTAATTAGAAACACTTTGGTTACCACTATACATTCTGTTATTAAAACATTTAAGTATAATTTGTACATATGAAATATTGCAAATATTACAGCATACGAGTTCGGGAAATATGAGAAAGTAAACATGAGATGCGAGATTTGATTTAAGTGTTAGGTGAAAACATTTTAAACTGTGAGTGCTGGTTAACTTTTGACTTATTATTTGTTTGTATTAAAACACAAAATATATAATATAATATAATGAACGGCAACGAAGTGATTTGGAATATCGCTTTTCCTTAAGATTACAGTGACCGGTTTATTATCATCATCAATAATTACAAATATGTTAAAATATATAATATAGTATCATCAACGTTTCCTTTAAATATATATCGTCGCGAGAGCATTAAACAAAAGAGATATAATATAATATTATCAACGTTGCCTTTAAACATATATAGTCGCGAAAGCATGAAAAGGAGACATAATATAGTATCATCATCGTTTCCTTTAAAAATGGATTGACGCGAAAGCATTAAAGCCCAAGACCAGTTTCGGGAAAGTAGCCGAATACATCTATATTGATCAATATTGTTGAATATGGCTTGTGTGGTAAAATCCGAACCTAAGCATCGTTAAATACAGAAATATCGGAAGAAATCCAATATCCGCCTGTGAAATGCATCGTGGTCGTAATACACGTAGCGTATGAGCGATTCCACGTCGGCGATATCTATCCGGCCCTAGATCAATTTATAATTTTGCAAATATATCAATTAGTAGGCGGTTTCTTGGCCAAATAATGGATAATCCTATATTAGTACAATTATATTCTTTCACATTATTGGTAATAAGAGCTTCCATTTCATTTTTTTGAGAGGGGGGCGTTTCCAAAACTGGCCTTTACCTTTAAAAAGGAGGAAGGAGAAACACTTCAACTATATAAAAACAAAACATAAAATGGGGCCTCTGGCGAAGGGATATGCCTATACAAAATTAATGGGACGTAAACAGATTAGACAAATAGGCGCGGCAAAGGGTTCTTAACCCGTTTCATACAGAAACCGAGTGGACTGCGTTCTAAAGCCCTCTGCAGACAGAGCCGACTCGACCCGATTCGACTGGTTTTCATTCGGATCGGCTCAGTTTTCAGTGCCTCGCGACACACATTTTGCCAGTCGAGAGACAGTCGGATGTCAATTGGGGCCGATTCAACACGATGAATCGGATCCGACCGACCGGGCCCAACTCTAGCCTGATTGAAACCAGTCGGATCGGGTCGAGTCGGCTCTGTCTGCGCCGGGCTTAAGGTAATGAGTGACTATAGTTAACGACTATTTAATTTAATTAATCGCTGAACATGAGAAAACACCTAACAGGGAATAACATTATTTCATTGAATAATATCAATAATTGTGAAATATGACAAAAACGCCTATACAAGAAAAATAGTATTTCCATAATATTAGATATCAAGAATCGTTAAATATGACAAAAACGCCCGAAGGGAAATATTATATTTTTAAATGATGAAATATCAGTAATCTTTAAATAATATGACAAACAACGCCTAGTAAGCGAAATGCCACCTCAAGGTTCGTAAAAAAAAACATCACGAAGACAGCGTTGATCTGGAAAATTGATTTTGGTTGTTTACGCCAAAAAAAGAGGGAAAAACATGTTTTGTTTCTTTCCAGAAAACGGTTTGTAATTATGCTTATCCATAAATATTATTGACCAAATGCCTGGAAGGGATATGATGCCTTCTACATTATTGTTGACGAAGACAAAGTGTTGATCTAGCAAATTGATTTGTGTGGTGTTTATTTATGCCTGACGGGGGAAAGTATTCATATTAAATCTTTCAAACATATCATGTGATCCGCAAAATTGATTTTGGTGTTTATTACTGAATTTACGGTAACAGTATTGATTTTTGAAGCGTTAAAAAAATGATGATGATGTGTTTATCCGTACATTTTTTTGTCGCTGTTTATAACTAAGGGTATTTATATTTATTTTTAAACGTGTTATTTTTTTAGCCGACTTATCTTTAAAAGACATCATGATATGTTGATCGGTCGAATTGATTTTCGTCATTGTTCCCGGAAGGTAGACATATTTTTGAAATTTTGTTCTTTTAGCTGTTTATTTTTTTACAATTATCATGCTGCGTAGATCTGCAAAACTGATTTTCTTTGTTTTGCCGGGGATGAGTATCCGGAGCTTAAGAACGGAATACAAGTCATTTTCTAGAAAGTTGTCTAAATAAACTTCCCTTTAGCCATGTTAGATTTGTTAATACAATTTCCGTAAATTCAAACATAAAGGAAACTGCGTCTCAATTTGTATTTGCTCATTTTTCATGTATTAAGTAAATCCCATGTTCAAGTTGTTCAGTCTTGAACATATGAATAAAACTCGAATATATACATGTATAAGTGTAATGATATCGATGAAATGTCGATGATCACGTTACAATCAATCCAACTCGCGCAGCCTTTTATAATTTGTAAATGATAAAGACCAATAAAGAATCCATATAGTTGTTTATAATAAAGCACTCTAAAAAAAGAGTTTTAACTTCGCAACCATCAACGTTTGACATGATTTAGAGTGGAAAATCAAATTCCCCACAAACCGGAATAATTCTACCTATATACATCACATGTTTCAATCGTATATCATTTGGAAAATATGAATATCATATGGAGTGCATGAGATTCAACATTGTTTAATGTTGTGGGCAACAGCTAAACAAAAAACGAGAAAAAAATACATACAAAGCTTTAAATACTTGAGATTGACTAGCAAAACTATATTATAATCAAATTCAGCCATATTTATGAGTTCTGAGAATACACATTTCCGGGCTTCAATATGCTTTCTCAAAATATGACTGTCACCCGTGTAACCTAAATCATCACCGAAGGTGCGGATTCTTTGCGGTTGAATATTTCAATATATCAAAAGCGTGATTGATTGGAAATAAAACCGAAATCCCCAAAGTGTAAACAACAATTTGCAGAATGTGATAACAGTTAATTTGATTCCTTTAAACTAGATTTTGCAATCTCCATAGATATAATACAGGACCCACCAGGCTCCCGTAGGCAATGGGTTAATGTGTGTGTGTTTGTTGTTTATTTCTTTGCTTGTTTGTTTATTTGTTTGTTTGTGTGTTTGTTTGTTGTCGTGTTAAGCGGGATCAGGAGTGACAACAACATATTGGAACGACTAAAAGAAACAGCTCGAAGATTTTGAGATTTTAATTTTTGTCATACAAAAAAAAAACACCTACCTGAATTTAATTTTCTTGTGGATCTGCTACTCACAATTCTCAAAATAGAAAGTGTCTTGGGAGAGTATTACATTTCTCGAGGTGAATTTTACAAATCAAGTGGGAGAAATTATTAAAACCCATCTTAAATCCTCCGAGATCTAAGCCCCATATACCTTAATCTTGGTTACCATGTAACCAATCTAAATGCGATCACGATTCTGCGAGAAAGCGGACGGGTTCATATGACTTTCCTAACCGTCTAACGATATTATACATAATAGTGCATTATTTGGAGTAGAATAAACCAAATATACACTGATAAATGTTGATAAATATTATTTTTAATAATATCATTCAATCTAAATCCTATCCAAATTCCGCGAGAACGCGAAACGGGTGCGCCATTTTATACAAATAGCGCATTATCATGATTATTTGGAGTTGAATATACTAAAAACATACACCGATAAATATTATCTCTATTGTATATATATATAAATCTAATCTCTGTGGTGTCTAAATCCATTATTGCGCTCTAAATCCCGATCACGGGAAAACTGTTCGATGGATCAATCACGCATATGTTTGTACGCACTGTGAGTGACATTTATGTATGCGTTGATCATAGAGCTGTATATATATATACGACTCTATGCTCTATGGCAATGATATAATACGCTCATCGAATAGACTTAGAGCGCAAGCGATTACTGTACAGGATCATATGCGCGCATGCACAGCGTCGTGGAGAGGCGCTTGACCACTATAATTATTCATATATACACCATATCGAGAGAAATGTCAAGTTTGATTCTCTATGGATTTCAGAAATGATAATTGCGGATTGACGGATTTATTCTTGTTGATTATTTTCAAAATTATCATTGCAGATTTCAGAATTATTTTTGCGGATCTTATACCCCCCAAAAAGAAGAAAAAAACAGTCAAATCCTTGCAGCCTGATTAATTTTCAAATCCTCGAGAAAAACGGTCGCATATAATCATCACGTCCCCCGCGCGACCCATTTTAACCCCTTGACGGCAACATACTCTAATTGTAAGACGCATTTTACATGGTAACCCAGATTAAGGTATATGGGGCTTAGATCTCGGAGGATTTAAGATGCGTTTTAATAAATTCTCCCACTTGATTTGTAAAATTCTCCTCGTGAAACTTAACTCTCCCAAGACACTTTCTATTTTGAGAATTGTGAGTAGCAGATCGACAAGAAAATTAAATTCAGGTAGGTGTTTTTTTTTTTGTATGATAACAATTAAAATCTCAAAAACTTCGAGCTGTTTCTTTTAGTCGTTCCAATATGTTGTTGTCAGGAGTGACGGCATGTATACTCGATCGCTCCTGCATGCCCCCGCTTAACTCACGGCAACAAATAAACAAACCCCCAAAACTAACAAACAAACAAACAAACAAACAAACCAACAAACAAACTAATAAACAAACACAAAGTCACACAACAACTTATAAACAAACACAAAGTCACACAACAACTTATAAACAAAAACATACTCACACAAACAAACAGACACACAAACAAACAATAAAATACAAAAAACACACACACTCACAAAAACTGTCAAACAAATAAACAAACAATCAAATGAGCAAACAAAGACACACACAATCAAACATACAAACAAATAAAAAAAAAAACGCCAATACACACACATTCACACAAACAAAGAAATAAACAAACAAACAAACTAATAAACAAACGAATGTACACAACTTTATTCTACTCGCACAAACTCTCCCACACACAATCAAGGAAAACCTTTTTAGCTGACATCCAAACAAGCAAACGTCTCCAAATAATTATATCAAATTACCCGATCTCGAAATCTTACTAAGATGTTGATATACTTTTGGTCTTGAAACAAACCTTTTCGAAAGGGAAACTATATTTGTGTGATCACAACCCGTCCTCGATTCGATAATCTAATTAAGACAACAACAAAAAAAAACGTAAATATCAATGGATGTTCATGTTCCAAATTTGTTTACATTTCGTTTCTGTTTATTTTTTTCATTAAGATAATATATTTGTTATCAAGATATGACCACTTTCTACCAAATATCTATTATGTTTATACAAAATGAATTGTTTTGTATTTGATATTTAACCGAGATATGATCATTCTGTCGACTACTTTCCTCATATTGTTTTTGAAAAGTGAGTGGAGTTTGCAATGAATCGATACGTGACCAATTCTTAAAACCCTTTTATTGAATGATATATCTTTATGATAAATGAATTGTTTTGTATTTCATGTTTCGCTTTATGACATCTTTTATTGGATGTGAAATTGTTTTGCACGCCTTCACTTATCCTTTTAAGTATCAAAAGTAAATTTGCTAAAGGCACAACGTGGGTAGATGGATGGCATGGTTATTTATATAACTGTCATTTGAAAATCAATTCGGTTTGACATCATTTTGCATTCAACATCTTCTGAAAGTTGTTGTTCTCGCTGCGTATATCTGAGTAGTACGGTTTTGATCGGATTGCTGCTAAATAATATGACATTAATATCAATCATTACCATAATGACGAGTGCCATAAATACTGTCTATAATGATATGTGGTAATGTAATCATAATTGTTTCAATTTTCTGATATTTGTATACAAATGAAATAATGTATGTTCGTGTTATGCTTTTCTTCTTTTTATTTTTATTTTAACGCGCTCAAGGCGAAAAAATTGGGTTGGCAGATGTGAGTGCTTCCCGTTCCGTGATTGTCATTTGTAAAGCGATCCCGTTTTTTTGAGAGTTTGACATATTTGGGCATTGATATCTCTTCCCATCTTCTACAAGCAATTCGTTGTTGTTGGTGTATTTTTCTGAGCTTAATATAACTTAATTTGCTCCAATCTAATAACTGATAGGTTATATAGAATTACTGTTGTTGTTACCGTTATAACGGAATTCTTAGAGTATAATTGTTGCTCGGTGATATGGGTATAGTCATGTTTGTCAGTAATCAAGTCATAATAATCGCTGATAATGAAATAATTATTTTGAAGCACCTGTAGCTTTTTCTTATATTATGATGTCAATCAGATGAAGAGATTTATCAAAAAAGAAAGAAAAAAACAAACAAGAGAAACGCTGCACTCAACTCTGCCTAAAACCCGAGGCAAAACACGTACTTCCGACGCAAGCTGAACGCAGATTATTTCAGATGATTATTTTCGTCAAACGTCATTCGATTGAGTTTGTTAGATGTGAAATATATTTCATCCCGCTACCATATTCCTTAATGATAGTCTATATTGTGTAATACTTGTTATACTCAGCAAAAGACAGTCTTTAAAACACACCTTATATATTTCTTTATCCTGTCACAGTTTTCCCCTTATTCTTGTCATTGTTTTGTCGATTTTTTTGTATGGTTAATTATTTATTTATTTATTATTGATTTTGTATTGGTATTATTATTATTATTATTTATCATAATTTTTTAAATATGTATTTATTTATTTATTTTTATTTATTTATTTTATTATTCATTATTATTATTATTATTTTTTTAATAATTTTATTAATTTATTAATTTATTAATTTATTAATTTATTTTTTTTGTTGGGGGGGGGGGGGGGGGGTGGCACATGTCCCCCGCAGCTACGTATCTGCTCATATAACTACCTACTCGTTGCAGAGATTACATAAATTCGTAGTACCATCTGCGGAAATCACTATAGCATAATCAGATTCCTTGAAATTCAAACGCGAAAGGGCAGTAATTAGGAAAGTTTTCTAATTTACACTTTTATTATTTTGATAATAAATACCTCGGATTTGGTTACGCAATTTGTCCTTTCCTTCTGTAAAAGTCAAAGGCGAGCGCGTAATTGGCAACGCTGATTAACACTATTGTGTGATGCTAAGACTCGAATATATTATTTCGTATAAAATCACGTCATATTATCACCTGCGCAAATGTCAAAACTTCCGTTTGACATTCAATCGCAAACAACCGCTGAAACCACTGTCTCTAATTTGGCGTCATTGTGCTTTTTTTCTTCTTCTAAATGCGAGGAATATGACATTTCCTTTCTGCAGTTAAATAAGGTATAGTTTATAGCCATTGTAAAGTTAAACCTGCGCAAATGTCAAATGAAATGTGCACATTTTGATTTGATTTCACATTCATATACGCGAAGAAACAATGGTATAATAGGATTGATCCTATAAGATAAGAAACATATTTTAATAATAACGATAATTTCTTTTTTGTGTCAGAAATATTTGGATTAATTTTGGACCGGATATATTAACGAGCTTATTAGTGAATCTTTCTTTCATTTGGTTACTGTAATATCGAGCGAGAAATTATTTGACCTTCCTCGTAGCTAACAAGACGCACTGATTATGGGAAATCTGATTTGCACTATTATTTGATCCAAATTCTTGAATGTAAGCCTTCTATCTAGGTTTTCCGTAGTTATATTATATCCACTACGTAATCAAATAGTCTGTCCATTCTTAACCCATTGCATACACGGGAAACTGATGGGCCCTGTATCTAGTCTATGTAATTAAAACATGTACTGTATTTAGTAGGGAACAGGTTAATACATTAACCCGCTAATATAGAGTGATTAGCCCTTATTCACGTAATAATTGTTTGATAACGAGCGATGGACATAGTTTGAAGCTTTCAATCATTTAATCGGTAATTTTCGGAATCATTTTACCCCATTTTTGACGAGTTGATTATTAAAGAGTCTTCAATTCGTTCAGCAAAAATAAGACACGGGGAAACAATTTATAATTTGGAGTATGTAAAATAGTGCTTGATTATGACGGAACACACATTTTGATAGTTTATGTTAATTTTAAATGTGGAGTATTTTCTTAATATCCTTGTTGGTGCGGTTGCAACAGCTCTTTGGGTATAATTTGTACACCATCTTGAAAAACTTATTAGTGATTCGTTATATTCCAAGGCCTAAGTAAACAGCAAACAATCAAAAAACCCACAAAAATGACAATTCATAACTGAAATGACTTGGTTTTGAGCGTAACAAGTGCTCAATTCCAAAATGTGCTAAATCCGTTGTGTAAACTTTTGGAGGAAAGCACGTTGTTAGACATCTTTTTGACTTAGTACACATTCCAATATGAATAAAACCATTTAATACTCCACATCTGTGTCTGTTATTTGTCTATAACGTTGGATTTATCGCTAGCTACATACCTCTATTATTATTTAACTTATATTGTTAATTAATTTTTTTTAATAAAAAGTGTTTTTAGCACCTTTTGGAAGTAAAGGCATACTGATTGGGAAATCTGACGTAATGCACTTTCACTGATTATATAAATTGAATTCATCCCAAATGACGCATCGTTAAAACACAATTTAACTCCCATTGCCAACAATGTTGATTATGCTATAACTCAATGAACATTTTCATGGCTTAAAGGGACTTAGTAACATTGTCCAAATCCTCAAAATAAAATTGTAATTCTAGCGGTTCCTTTATACCTTGTTGTATTCGTATTAACAATAAAATCATGGGACAGCTTTCGGTTTTTCAAATTTCCCTTTCATTACAAAGATATGTATGATTGAAGTATTTAGATAAGAAAATCTCCGGGCGAGATTTTCATCCCTGTACAAAGTGAATGCAGTGAGTTGGTGAATATCACCCAATATCACTTTGCATTTTCGCTCATTACTTGGCCATACATTGTCCATTTGACCTGAAATTTTCACACAATACCCTGAGGACATATCGAGATCACAACAGATACTTGTATCAACCATTCATCACGTTTTTGCACATCTCATCAAAGTTACTAGATCCCTTTAAGTTACTATATAGATCCCTTTCTAATGGCTAGGTCACAAATGCTTCGGGCGCGGTTCCCTCATACCTTGTAGTATTCATATTAACAATAAAAGCATGGGACAGGTTTCGGTTTTTTAAATTTCCCTTTCGTTAAAAAGATATTAACGATTGAAGTGTTCAGATATTAAAATATCCACTGGATTGCCAAAACCGTGTACAAAGTGAGTGCAATGCGTTAGTGAATATCATTTGCATTTGTGCTCATTACTCGGCCATGTAACGTCCATTTAACTTGAAATTTTCACACAACACCCAGTGGACATATCAGATAACAACAATATAGATTGTATCAACCACTCGTCACTTTTCAACAAAGTAACTGAATCCCTTCAATATACTGCAAAAGATCACAGTACTGAGATTAATGTATTTTTGGAAGATACCATCACCACAATCAGGTGCGTAAACATTCGCTTCATCAGATAATGAATTGTCTTCTTTTACCCCGCACATGGGACTTGCTTTTTATACAAAATCAAGATCTATTTTGGGCACTTTCATTAAAATTTCATCTATTAATGGTCCGGTCACATATCACCGGATAGCGTAAACGGATGCCCGACGGAGAGTGACATTTTTATTTCGTTCGTCTCCGTTCGTACGCGTTTCTTGTCCGTTCATTGTCAAGCCATGTACGTTGTTCTATATATAGGGCGGCATGTTTTGTGCATGAAGCAATGGAGATGACTTGCACCACCGGAAAACAAATTTGATTTCGCAAATTTTATATTCGTCGGGCATCCGTTTACGCTATCCGGTGATATGTGACTGGGCCTTATAGAAGGTTGTGCGTTTGGACGTAAAGGGCACTGTTGAAATGCTACACAGCGGTTCGAACATTCGTAACTAGGCTAGTTTGTGCGCACGCACTACATAACACTGTACCAGTGTGTATTTCGCACCGTGCGCAAGGTGTTCCCAAGAAGGCGCCGCACGTCTGATATCCGAATCCGCAACCACCTTTAAAATGTACTTTGTAAATATATTTTCGTTATCATGGTTACTATGTGAAAAGAGAGTAGTTTTATGGGATAATTATGTATCATTTTTTATTTAAAATAAATACATTGTGATAAACGGATATGTTTGGCTATGATATGAGATTTTTGTTAAAAAAGACAAATTAAATAACAATAATAAAAATAAATAACAATAACGTGTGTAAAAGAAGCGTTACATGTAATGTTTTCATATACTGTGACCATATTCGCTCCCAACCATGTGGCTACGTCAATATTGTTTAGGTGTAACTTTGTCTCTCGTGCTATTTAGCACTTTATCATTACTCTAACAAACATATTTCACTACCATTTTCTCAACGATCTGTTTTAATTGGTGGAAATTTGTAGAGCGCCAATGTATTTATCATTTCTCCACTTGGCTCAAAATTCGTCATGATTTATCGGTTTTTGATCATTTACAGGATCTACTTCTATCTAAGATATATGTTTCTATAAAGTGGTTTGCATGCATTTGATGATTGGTCTTCAGAAGTGGGCGTGTTGTGGGCTAGATTGAGGTATAGTCAGCAAATAACAATTTTTGTTATTGCCTTATCACATTTTATTTGATTATAACCTTGTTATTTTCAAGATATCATCTGGCATATTATATATTTATTTATGAATTATTTATGAATTAAATGGTCAAGGTTTTAGATGATATGTAAGAATATTCCAAAACCCGGTTTATTGCCTTTGGCAACGTTTTATACACGTAATTTTCACAAACTCACGTATTATAATAATATGTGTTTTTTAAAACCATATGATAGTAATGCCTTTAAAAAAAAAAAAAAAAAAATGTATACATTTGCATGGTTTCCCAAAGTCCCAAACTGTCACCTGACTTTAAGAACCTTACTAAACTGTTTGTATTTGTTTATCTATGCACTCAATGATTATTATTTGTATTCAGTTATTGTTGTTGCTTTATTTATATGTCATGAATAAAAACAGTTACACAACTTCTGAAGCTGTAAACATCCTTGACCAAAATCTAAAGAGGATTAAAACACTAACTATAATTATGATTCCCTTTCAGCTATAGGAAAAATATACCGACTATCCAAATTAATTTAAGATAAAAAAAAAATCAGATTGTGAAATTATTTTTGTAAGGATAATCTTTTCAAGTATTGTTCAGTACATTGAATAATCACCTGCCTAAAATGATAATAATCACACCTTTCTAAGACTTCCCAATCCATAATGCCAACATCCGTTATTGCTTTAACCTCGCTCACTTTGTTTGGTTGAATAAAAAACGTTGTGATGAAAATATTTATCAATTTCATGATCTAGGCTTGCAAAACGGTCTGTGAAAATTATAGAAAACTGATACGTTTTGGTAAAGATATGAGCCAAAGAATGAATAAATAAATTTAAACTTACGACAAACAAACAAACAAACACACAAGCAAACAAACAAACAAACGAACTTACAGAAATCCAAACAGACAACACAAATCAACCAGACACGTGGTTCACACAAACACACAGAAGCCCCAATATACATGGAACACATTCTTACACAATCTTAGATATCTTCATAATATCTTGATGATTTTTTTTTGCAAAAACGTACGTATTATCAGGCAACCAGAAAATACACGAACAGAATACACGTACGAATACTAATAGATTATTTCACCTGCAAAAATGAAAAAAAGTAACGAAACTGAGTTTGCATCTCTCCCGTATGGTGTTGGTTGCGACGGGGAATTACAAAAGGGTTAATACTATTTTCCAATTCTTGTTTATTACATAACATACACGACTGATGAAATTATGCCTCGATCTTGTATTTTGTTCAAATTTGTTTAGTTGCTTTTGTACATGAGGTGTTGGACACACGTTCATACCCCCGGAAGTCGCAGGGTTAACGGCCGTTGTCACGTTCCATATACTATATACCTGCACATTACATATGCTTGGCATGCACGTTTGGCGGATTTTCCGCCGCAATTATCGTGATTTTGGGATTTGAGTTACCTCGCAGCCGTGTAAGCCGACCCGCTTGTTTGTGGAAATTTATCGGTCTCTGACCAAACGTTCATCGAACGTTTTTTCTTCTTTTCCGACATGTCTGAGGAGCTGTAACGTACGGCTGCTTGAATTTGTTTTGATACAATTCACGAGGGTATTGATGATTTTCACACACACATATATACATAAAGGCGGAAGATTTAAAGAGAGTAGGTCGTGGTCACACATGCATGTATGTAGGACGGAAGATTTAAACGGAGTAGGTCTTGAACAGACATGAATGAATATAGACGGATTATTTAAAGGGAGCATGTCGCGGTCACACATGCGTGAGACGTGAGAGGTTTAAAGAGAGTGACGTGACAAACAAATTCAAAGAGAGAATGACGTCAAGTTTCAATAGACTTAAAGAGAGTTGGGTGTGGAATTGAGCAAGGCTTAAATGATATGACGATATGACGACGAGGAAGGCTAGTCTTAAAGGGATAGCGTCGCGAAGGACCAGGGTATTAATTGATTAACGGCCAGAGAGAAAATCATCCACTGCTCCTTCAAAGGGGAACATTGAGGTACGCAAGTTTTAGAGGGATTACTTCGCGAAGGTCCACAGAATTAATTGGTCAACGACCAACAATAAAAATACAAAAAATCGACTGCTTCTTCAAAGGGAACATTGAGATACGTCAGTCTTAAAGGGACTAAGTAACATTGTCCAAATCCTCAAAATAAATTTTTCATTCTAGCGGTTCCCTCATACCTTGTTGTATTCGTATTAACAATAAAATCATGGGACAGGTTTCGGTTTTTCAAATTTCCCTTTCGTTACAAAGATATGTACGATCAAAGTATTCAGATAAGAAAAACTCCGGGCGAGTTTTTCTTCTGTGTACAAAGTGAGTGCAGTGAGTTATTGAATATCACTTTGCATTTTCGCTCATTACTTGGCCATGCAATGTCCATTTGACTTGAAATTTTCACACAATACCCTGTGGACATATGAGATAACAATAATATACATTGCATCAACCATTCATCACTTTTTGCACATGTCAACAAAGTTACTAGATCCCTTTAAAGGGATTTTGTCGCGAAGGTCCACAGTATTAATTGATTAGCGGACAACAATCGACTGCCTCTTCAGAGCGTATTCCATATTTTTACGCCATGTCTTCTTGTAATGTCTTTGAAATAGTTCCAACCAAGTGTTTTATACACACGCATGCACCGTAGACGATTGCCATTGGATAATAGATGGTCCAAATAATCTGGTGGGAAAAAATGCTTTGACCGTCTTGTTATCATCAGTCTCTATAGTACAGGTGGGCATTGTTTTATAGATGGTTTTCAATTATCTATAACTTCTGGTAGACATTTTACTGGAAAGAAGTCAGCTTATCAACAGATTGGTAGACTAATTAGTCTGATACTCTTGGTTCATGTAACCGACATACTGCGACGCTCAAGGTTGTGGTCTAAATTTAACTCGTTTAAAGGGACTTGGTAACATCAAGGAGGTTTATTAAACCTCCTTGGTAACATTGTCCAAATCCTAAAAATCCAATTGGAATTCTAGCGGTTCCCTCATACATTGTTGTATTTGTATAAACAATAAAAGCATGGGACAGGTTTCGGTTTTTCAAATTTCCCTTTCGTTAAAAAGATATTTACGAGTGTTCAGATGTTGAATTATCCACTAGATCGTCAAAACCATGTACAAAGTGAGTGCAATGAGTTAGTGAATATCATTTTGCATTTTTGCTCATAACTCGGCCATATAACGTCCATTTAACTTGAAATTTCCATACAACACCCATTGGACATATCAGATAACAACAATATACATTGTATCTACCACTCATCACTTTTTGCCCATGTCAACAAAGTTACTAGATCCCTTTAAGAACAAAGTCCGCCTAAAATAATTGTGATAAGTTTTCGGGGAGGATTTCCATTTTTAATCGGGTATTCTATTTGTTTTTCACGTGATTTGACAACTTACACAAAAAAAGAGTTGTCTCCATCAATCGGGCGAACAACACAGAAACATGGTCTCCGCGCGTGTAACCTATGAATGATAGACTGGTTTAAAGTTCGCCACGTAACGAATAGAAAAGATTAGGGGCTAAACCGTCCAATCAAACATTATTTTATTGAACATGTATTCAAATATATTATGTCAATTAACGGGTCGATGTCCGATAAAAACGCTGAGTGACACGCCGATGACAACATTTGGCCTTTCTGATTGAATTCATTAACCCATAAACCCAAATCAGACATTTACTGATATGAAGTGTCTAGTGGCATTTATCAACCAATTAGCTTTGTTCGTTGTTTGTAGGAAAATATTTGAACTACCACCAGAAACGAGAGCCATGAAGCGGGCATTTGGGGATTAGAAGTGTGAATGTACATACAAATTTGGTAACCCAAGTTTGACCCTCAATACAAATCAACGATCCGATTGTCTTGATAGGCAACTAAAATACCGAGGCGTTTCACCAAATAATACACGGTCTTTGCAGGTGGGAATCGTGTCACTCAAGCTGTGCTTCAGCCCGAGGGCAAATATCAATTATACGTATTATAACCTCTGAGTATCCGGAATTCTAAAATGTCGAATCGTATCAATCATCTGTAAAACTCGCACGGAGCTTGAACTAGAAGTGAACCTGAAATTAGCTTCCGATGACAACAAACAAAAAGCTAATACAAAATGTTGATGTCAGTTTCTGTTTGGTATTTCTTCGCGGGAAATGGAATTTCATTAATGTTTTCAAGTTCATTAATTAACTCAATCATTCATCCATTCATTTATTCATGCATGCGTGCATTCACTCAAGCATTCATTAATTTATGCATTCATTAAATTATTTGCTCGTTCGTTCGTTCTATATTTCATTGATCAATCAATCAATCAAATCAATCAATCAATCAATCAAACAAACAAACTGTTTCAACAGTGTGTTATTATACGTGTACGGTATAAGGAACCTCAATCCACTCCCAAATAAAAGTTTATCTGCTCACTAAAACCGATTCCTTATTTTTACACACACAAAAAATCAGATACACATCTTCCTGATGTTTTGGTCTGACAGTATACCTATTTTGTTATAGAATCCGAGAACGCTCTGACCCCGATTAAATAAATTATCTTTGACTGCGACTGTCCACCGATAATAAAACTGACCAATTTTGTGTTCCCTTGGATAAATACAATTGCGTAGCGTGGTCAGACTGCGACTAAATTGGGGGAGGGGGAGGGGGGAGGGGGGGGGGGGGGGGCGGGGGCACTGTTTGTATTTTCCCCACACATTTTCCACTTATGTTTGTTCTTGTCAAATTATTATCATTATTATTTTTTTGGAGGGGGTGGGGGGGGGGGGGGGGCACGTAGCCCCTGCAGCTACGCCCCTGGACAAATGCCAACCGTGTAGGCGTTTTTACAACTTATATACAATACAAATTCAACTCAGACTTCTCTTTCTAATGGAAGATCAGACAATTATCTAGGCCTATTTTCCAGATTGTATATAATGGGGACCATGATTTTATTTATTGATAGTTAGTGTGTCCGGATAAATTGGCAAAGAGAGAGAGATTCGGCAGAAGTAAATGAAAAGCCATACGGAAACTTTTTACAAAGAAATCCAGACATTCGTACTTTGACAACGGAGAATAATAAAATGGCTACTTTATCGCTGTAATTATTCACATTTAAGATATTATTCCCGTAACTCTATACACCCACTTCGCGTAATAAAAAAGTCAACTTTATTGCTATAATTATTGAATTCAGTGATTGTTGGAAGATAAAATTCCAGACAAAATTGATTATATATATGCCAACAAAGAATAATACAAAAAAAGAGAACGTATAATTTACTGATAATGTTATTGATCGCTGGAATTGTCCGAAGATAATTTTCTCGACCATCTATGATATACTGTATATGCAAACAAAGAATAATACAATGAATACGTTTTTATATTGCTTTTATTTGATGATTTTAGGGATTATATGAAGATAAATCTTTATGGTTTGCATGGTGTATCGTGCCTAAAGCTATTACTAAGCTACATACTTTTCCTAAACCACAAAACAGCGATCAATCTCCGTCGAACTCGAAGTTTCACGATCGATATTTTTGCGACAGCTTTCGAGGTTTTGAGGTAAAAAAAAACCTGAGAGGTAAAGCTCTCATTATTAAAGAAAAACTAAGGCGCAGAAATAAATCATCTTCAATCTTCCCCGCAAATATATTATCTAGGTGGACATTGTGCTTTATATTTTGCACGTTTAATTGAGAGATGTGAACGAAAGAAAATGCAACCCAAGATGTAGTTAAATTGAAAATTTACTTGACAATCGCAAAATACAAATCTCACAATGAATGAAACAAAAATTCAATTCAATTTCTAAAAAATTAATAATTTTCAAAATCGGTATAATGACTTTAATCTTGAGGTTGTGAACCTGCCGCCAGTCGTAACCATGGTAACGCGAAGAAATGATGCGAGGCCGAAACGTATATCCACCATCACTATTCGAAATAGTCTGCGCTTCGTGGAATAAGATATCCTTGCCATTTGAAGAAATTGGGTAAAACAAATGCAATTATGGCTTATTTTCGCCCCTCCTCGAATCAAGCGGACAAATCATACAACGACAGGACCACAATTCGTGACAATATGCACCAAACCCATTCAAATTAGAATGCACGTCCTCTCTTTGCGGACAGTATAAGCATGCGGACATGGAACATGCATGAATTATTCATACTACCTCTTAAAGAAAAGCAAACGGGAACATGTTTAACAAGTTGAGGAAGTTTTAATAGCCACCGCAATGGGCACCCACTCTGTGGCGACGCTCGATTGCCAAAGCGAGCCGTGCATTCAAGTTGATACATCGTTATATTCGAAAATGAGCACAGGGGAGCGCCATTTCTCCAGAAACTGTGGGTGACGCTAGCGCATCTCTATTTAAGCGCATAATATGTGACATAAAGAGCGCGCCGCGCGTACATGCAAAGCGTCTTTGGTACATAATGGCAGCGTCATATTTTCTTCAGAACAATGTGGAATCGGGCGCTTGCGTGATCGCGACGCTAGCGCAACTCTCAAGCGTATGTAAGCGACAGAGCGCGCCGCGTGCGTACAACATGGCGACTCTGTGTGTGTGTGTTTGTGCGCGCGCTCTTGAAAAAGCGCCCCCAGGCACGACCGACGTAGTCACATTAAGTCTATGAAATCACAATAACCCGAAGGCAAATGGTTAGGTGGGATTTCGAGGAGGGAAATTAAAGCAAAGGAAAATACGAGAAGATAAGGACAATGCAGCCGAAATAAACATGACTTTGTTTTAAATGAAAGAAATTCAAAGAGATTAAAGAGAAGGTAGGAAAGAAAAAAAAACAAGTGGAAGAAGTAGGCGTAATATACTTTGAGAAGGAAAAGAATGGCTGTTCTATGAGAACGATTTCGATGTGGATGGATCTAGAAGGAACGGAAATTGTGTGGAAATTGGAAATGAAGGCGAACACAAACAGGATGAAATACAAGATGCAAACTGAGAATAAGGAGACAATGATAACAAAAATGAATAACAAAAAGAAAGCGTCAGGGTCTAATGCCGGTGTTACGCTAAATCTGTACATTGCGAAAATCGTGATCAGACACAAATGCGCATGCGCACAGGATAGTAAATAGGGGCCCGTTTCATGAAAGGGTCTTAGTTAAGAGCGTCTTAACTGTCACGTCTTTGCTATTATACTTCCAACCTTGTCCTTTGTGATCGGAACAAACGCCCTCCGTATGTCCGTAGATCTGCCACAGTCACGTGACAGTTAAAACGGTCTTAACTATAAAGTCCCTTTCATTAAACTGGCCCCAGGCCTGCGAAAATCGTGCCCAGTCCTATAGTTATGAAGCATTCAAAATGCCTCCATGCGCCACAAAATGTTGTAAAAAAACAGACGATGGATAATTAAGAAGCCCATACATGTTATTTATAGGTTGGGTAGAGCTTGCGTTGATCCTTTTTAGCATGCAATCGCGCAATAATATGGGCACAATTTTCGCAAGGCACAAACTCTGAACGCATATTAATGGCCTATGCGCATGCGCATTCCCGATTAAGCACGGTTTTAGCAGATCAGGAAATAAGTACCACATTACCGGTGCCTGGAAAGTGATGTCAGCTAACCTGGATGAACATAATATAGTGATAGGATATCCCCCTTAGAACCATGCTATGAAAAGACCCTTGATGAAATTACACACCTAGTATCATGTCCATAGTAAAAAGAGTTAGTGAGTGCGTATATCTACGCTTGTCTAGCGCCGCATCAGCGTTTGAAAGCGCGTTAATACAAGCTATTTTTTTTCTCCTGATAAAAGTGAGCCTGAAATACGTTAAAATTCGTAAATTCGTTATATACTTATATAATTTGGTTAAATATTAGTTATATACTTGGTATTTGGTAGTTTAATCCCCCGAATACTCCATACGTAGGAGTTTTAACTGGAATGGGTCCGATATAGTGGTTAACCCCTAAAGACAGAATGATAAGGGTCCTTCCTTAGCAAGCGCATTCTGTAATGCATGACGAGAAGGCTGGTAATACTGTATAGATTGAAGTAGTATATTCCAATTGAGTGGTGGTACGAACGAAAAATATAGCGGTGTATTTAAACAAGGCCGCCCCCTATAGATATAAAAGACATTAACCCGAAATGCCTTTTTAACGTTGTCACAATGATTCGGGACAAGATTAAATATACATTAGATAAACGCAACACTCAACATCATACAAAGGTTCTCGAACTCCCAAGGATGAGGGTGGAAGAATATACGATGGTATATACCCATAGGGAAGATGAGATGATGAGAATAATCCACGACCCTAGGAGGTAATTAGATTGTTCTACAATGTCGGCGCTCAATTTCCGGAAGTCCTGTCGGAATGTTATCTTCCAAATACTAGTAGTATTATAGGAGGAGGAACATAAATTCAACAAAGAGGAACATAGGCCCAAGTAGCGTAATGGTGGAGCCTTGGCCAACGCACCGGAGGCTATAGAGCATGAAGGGGCGGATGAGACAGTGCGATCGCGCCCTGAGAGGATGGAGGGTGTTTGTGTCAAAAAGTGAAACGATGTTGGAAAATGGACCCGAGAGTAGTATGAATATACCACCTCGTTCTCAACGGCGACGACGAAAGTGATGCAGAATAACCGGTTTTCTTTTGCGATTTACAGTACTTTTAACGTTGTACCTTCTTTACTATTTTTTTTCTTTCTTGAACAATGCAAACGAGGAAATCTAGTCTGATGACATTACCGCCTTGGAACGTGTGTCAGGCTAAACTGATATCTTGGTAAACATGGTTAAAGGGATTGAGTAACATTGTCAAAATCCCCTCCCCAAACAACAACAACACCAGCAACATACTTCTTACTTTAGCGGTTCTCACATACCTTACTGTATTTGTATTATCAATAGAAGCATGGAACAGCTTTCGGTTTTTCCAAATTTCTCTTCCGTTAAATAGATATGCATGACTGGAGTGTTCATATTTATAATTATCTACTGGATAGTTATAACTGTGCACAAAGTCAGTGCAATGAGTTACCGATGTTTTCAGTCATATGACATTAATTTATCACGGAATGTTCACACATCACTCGGTAGACATATCAGATGACAGAAATACACATGATATAAACCCTCCTCCAGTTTGTGCACATGTCAACAAACTTACTAGATCCCTTTAACATGTTTAAGATGATCGTGGATCACGCTTTCAAGTTTACAATCGTCTCGCTATTCTCGGATATTCAAAGGTCTTCATGAGCAATGCATTAGACGATACATAATTCAGATTGAAACATTTTAGGGAAGGATTAAAGGGATAGTTGAGTTTTGGTATAGAGGGCGCTACACATACTAATTTTGTTATGAGAAAATGAAAAACTGAGTGTCAAATTCGAAAGATCATACAATTTTAATGACAGAATCAACTTTATTTGATCAAAATCGGTTCAGAAATGGCTGAAATAGCCATAAACATAACCATTTGTAATATTGTGGGGCCCCACAATTATTTGATAATTTTGAACCAGCCATTAAACAAATTTGAAAAATGCTTCCTCTTTTCAAAAATTTACAAAAGAGGTTTTTAAATAGTTGTTGATTATCTCTCTATCTTATCACTATTTCAACAAAACATCACATGCACAATATTTTATTTAAAATGGTTGAAACCGATGAGTGTTTAGAGAGCGCCCTCTTGAGTTGTAACGGCTCTTAAACAAAAAATAATAACAGGCTTTTTACTTAGTCATTTGTAATTTTGTATTCCTTTCGTGATATAACTATTAGTTTGTAATGTAATGGTGCAGGTTTTGGTTACTAAAATTCAGTTTGACCAAATCTGTATTCTCTTTACCAAAACTCAACGTTAACACTCTCCAGCAATCACAGATTAAGTAGTCCCATGCGGACCTTGGAGGAGCACGCGCGGTTATAACACTTTGCTCCCGGCTACAAAAATGACAACAGGGACTTTAATCCGCTTGTTTTTGCGAAGATTTATGATATTCTTGGAATTTCCATGAATAAATAAATGGAAATCAGGAGACACAATTTCGGCGAACTTCTTCAGGGCAGGATTTACGATCGTCGCACACTGGTCCCAAGCGGACCTGGACGGTAACACGATCATTGTTGTTTGGTCTGAAATCGTTATGATCAGTGCACGGGATGATACTAAGAAGAATGTCTGAAAGATTAAAGGTTGTCTAGCGTGGAGAGCAGCGTGGATCGCCATTTTGCACTAACGTGGACAAGTTGTTTGATTTATTGGACAACATGCTGAAAAATCCAAGTATTCATTTTCTATAATTATACACGTCTGCTTTATAAAGGTTCTTGCTGCCTTTTATATATTAAACTGCTTGTTGTATGATGAAATGTATCCACGAAGATTGTCAAAAACGCCTAAAATAGCAGTGGAATGCGGACCCGGGAGGAGCACGGTCATGGTCATGCTTCACCAACAAAAACATAACCATGGTGGACATTTAATCAACTTTGTACCCTTGGCGCATTATGCCTGTAATAATTAAGTGATTTAAAAAAAATTACATTATACGATGTAAGGCAGAATCCTGCCGCTAACTTTAGCTATGATTCGAAGATGATAAATCATATCGTCCCACACTCGTGTCTTCCGCATCAAAAATGCATTTGCGGTGAAGGAATGCGTCCGCGGGGAAGGATTTATAAACGCGGACCTGGGCATATCACGGCTATATATAATTTTAATTTTAGTCTCATCGAAAAAAAGAAGAAAAAGGCACACTGATCATTTATAGATGTACTTTCAAGCCGCTTGTTTCTGCTAGGAACACGCCCGAATATAAATCGTCTATACTTCTGTAATTCATTTCTGATCAGCAAAAGGGATGAATGAGAGACAAAGTCAAATATCAACGGCGACAGATTTACAATCGCCTGCCATAATTGTAGCTCTAGGATGAATCATGTCGTATATCTCTCTTCTGGGCAGAACAAAGACAGACCCATACGAAAATAGGATAAACATTAAAGTGAGGCCTGTAAAGTGTCTAACTCCACGAAAATTACTCGGAGCTTCCTCGTTTCTCTTCTACCGTGTTGTTTAGCTTATGGTAAGAGAAGAATAAAATAGGGTTAGATTTTTTCAAATGCCCCTTTAGTATGACGATATCTATCATTCAGCTCAAAAGCGTTAACAAACGGTCATAAACCTCATAAACGTCCGTTGTAAAAGCTGACGCATATTTTCGCTTTTTTAACCAGGAAAGCAGTGTTCTTTTTCAATGAAACGTTCACACATCATTTGGACATATATTACAATGATTTTGGTACAGGATTGAAGTCTCAAATGTCATTTTGGGCAATATCTGACACTTTACAGGCCTCACTTTAATGGGAATTCTAGCCGCTTAAATTATAGCTAAGAGCTCAAAGTGTATCTATATTCATCCATTCTTGTGTCAACCATAAAATGGATTTTTGTGATCTGAAGACTATTTTTAACCACGGAAAGAGATTTACAAAATGCCTTCCATGATTGCTGGCCTAGTTTAGCAAGAACCATATGTAATATAAATATTTGTTTTCCTCTGACTCTCTGAGACAAATGGATATAACCCGTACACATATGAAGTACGTTCAATGATTGTTTAAGCTCAGAATTATTCTCTACATTTGTGATCTTAAAAATAATCTTTTTGAAAAAGAAATTATATATGGAAGAAGATCATGTGGATATATTTTTTTTTTTATAAAACTTCAATCTTTACGAAAAAGAAAGCATGTAAGCTGAAGAGATGTATCCATGGGGATACGGAATGAATTGTGCATGTTCATGGGAGGTTATAACCATCTGAAGATTAACTGTATCGTTTTAAAAACAAACTCAATGTAAATCCTTACCCGAGAAATTTGCAGTGCTTACCACACTAAATAAGGTAAAGTTTAACGTCAGAAAACATGAGCGACGACAAACAAAAATGTAATACAAACATTTGATACAAGTACATGTAATATGTAATTTATCACCTTACCAACAATAAAGTTAACTTTGAACATACCTTCATTAAGTGTTCTTATAGATGATCTTATAAGTGTTCTTATAGATAATTATGCCTATTTCACTTTAACAAAAAATAAGCATGCCTTTTTAATTTATCTTTTAGATACAATGAAATTATGACGTATATTTGTTCACTGTATTTTAAAATAACGGTTGTAGTTGCGGTTGTTGTATTTTGTGTTCTTATTTTTCTTCTTCTAATTCTCCACCTACTCGACTTCCTACTCCTTTATCTTCTTCTTCTTTTTCTTCCTCTCCTCCTCCTTAGGCCAACAATTGTTTTTTTTGTTGGATTGGAGTAACGGGCAACCAAACATTAGGGTAGGTAGGGTTTTTTTTTTTTTTTTTTTTTTTTCAGGATTCGCACAAATACACAAAAACACACATATAACACACAAATAACACATATCGCAATTGGGAATTTTTTTTAAAAATAAAAACAAAAAAAAAAATCTGAAAAATCCTTTAGGTTCGGCGGTATTTTTAGGGTCGGGCGGGTTACGCCAATCCAACCATTTATTTTTCATGGCCTTAGTCTCATCTCCATCCTCCTATATTCTCCTTCTTCTACTTCTACTACCACAACAACTACTAACTTCCGATATTCTGATAATACTACCACTAATTCTACTAGGATTACTTCTACTGAAACATAAAGACATAATGACGAAAACGTGGCGCCGTACGTATAGTATAAGGATGCTGAATGGATTACGCGATATATACATCAAGAAAATCCTTGAACTTAAGGATACACGTGCTTATTTAAGCTGCAATAATACTTTCAGGAGCGGTGATCAATTTACGGAATAGCGATATCATAATTCACGTCCTCCATGATAGCAGGCAACCTACACCCCAAAGTTTTCTCGGTATAAGGGTAAAATAGGCCTATTCACGTGTTATTACAGGTTAGGTTCTCCATATGCAGTGATACGCGTGAACCTTCTCTATTCATACTTTGTAAGCTAATTCGCATCTGATATTCAAATGAATCAATGCTGGGAAATTTCGCTGTGCCCGCTCCCTTCCTTTTCCGCTAAGGAGAATCCCACGCATTTTGTTGGCGCCGCGGAAACAAGATCGCGTACGCCACAGGAAGTACCCAACTGCGCATGCGCGAGCATCTACGTTAATCTCATCAAAGAAGTGATGTCACAATGCATTTACGGTGAATGAGATGGTTGATTATTAAAACAGCATCTTGTTTGGGTAAAGCAACAACATTTTTATACGTATACATGTTTGAATGTTTACGACATGGAGTAGTTCAAAACTAAGCACTTCAATACCAATATGTATTTTTATCCTGAAGAAGATAGTGCTTGATACACTATACAATTTTTCAATTATAACTTTAATTTCTTTTTTTTTGATGAGTCGTATACAAAACAAAATAAATGTCTTCTGAATATGATTATCAGATCGTTCCTGAAATCCTCAAATTGCAGGCATTAAAAAATGATTTAAAATCTTGAACATATAATGTGAAACTTGACACTATCCCACTTTCACTTTTACTGAAACTGATCGTGGGTTGGTAAAATTTACCATAATATGAATATATTTATAGATAAGTCTTTCAGACATTTACCCTACTTCTTTCACCTCTGCCGTACTGCCTTTCTTCGACTTATGTATATATCTCTTTCACCGATTACAGCGATTAGTCGACGTTTGTTTTACTTTTTTAGGCCTAGCTCTTGAAATTTGGCCCAAAGAATTCCACTTAATTCTTTTTACACCTATTTACACCTTTGGCTTATAACTATACCCTACATATTTGTTAAAATCTTTGTCATGAATGTCGTCTGTCTTATTTTCCTCGCATTAACATCTTCCCTAACAAGAACTTAGCGAACGACATTTAGTTTACGTTTTTATAGGAAAGCAAAGCCTATTATAATTTCGCCTGAAACGCATGTAACTTACTCTTAACGGCTTACGTAACAGAAACTGTAATTGCGCTCAGCCCAGAAGCGCAATGATCATCCCACATAGGGTTAACAAAATAAAGGGGGGGGGGGGGGGAGGGGGAGCCTGTGCTACAAGTGCAATATCCAGTTTGTAAGGGGGGGGGGGGCAACAAAGAATATATAATTTCTATGATTGTGCACCCTGCCTCCATAATTACAGCTACGCCCAATGGCCTTACAAGTTTTTAAAGCTATCAGCGGTCTTAATTACACATTTTGTGCCATAACTGGTTCTAGAGTAACGGCAACCTTATACCACAACATGCGATGATTTGAATCGATGGCCCAAATCGAGAACTTTTAGAGATGTATTATTATTCGTCTATATGCCCCCGCGATCGAAAGCTTATTCAGAAACGTACCCCCGCAAAGAGTTTTGGATGGAATCAATCTACCAAAGGCGCCAATCAAAATGGTAATGAGCGTATTTGGTTGCGATTTTGAGAAGTCCTAACGAAATTGCGCTTAACTCTTTGACACCGTAGTTCCGGATAACTCGATCGCTTCTTTCCCCCTAAGTTACAATCACCATGTACATAATCGCTAACGCACCAATTACAACACTACCTCCTAAACAAATTGACGTTTATCTCTAGACCTTATCTCGACCGTTTTCCCTATTAAAATTCGCAACATTCTTACATTATCTAACAACTCTCCCTCGAACATGTCGAATGCGGAATTGTATCTCACACCCTATTTCCTGCACATTCGTTCCTAAAATAAATTGACAAAATCTTAAACACTCCTACATGAAGTCCGTTCTTTGACGGAATTTCTTTTCACACCATACTTCGTCATCTCATCTTAAACATTCTTTTTTAAAAATTAATTTTGAAACACTTCCTCATTACGGAATTCCTTTTCACACACTATTTCGCCCTTCCTTCCTTATTTGACACAGTCCTTGATAATAATCCCCGCCAAAAGTAGGTCCGGGGGTGAGAAATCTAAAATTTCGGCCAAAGCGAAGAATTATGTATGCACCTGACCTACAAACTGCCGCAGGTTTTCAATTTAATACGTATTAATTACACGTTAGCCCTGTTGATGTTTTTATTTTGAATTCTCTACCTATTGAACTGCGAAAAATATCCGCATTTTATTCATTTGAATAGATATAGAGCGCATAATTTTGTAGACAATTAATTTTGCACCATAAAATTGAGCTTGTTATTAATATTTGTTACTTCAATTTACGTGGGCTATTGTTCAATCGTATTTTCCTGACAGTATTAGAAAAGGGTTATTTTCAAAAGCATTTGGACATTGATATAAATATTAGATGTATAATCAAATGCATGAACAAAGATGCATCATAGTATTATAGTAGAATTGTATTGTAACCATTATACACTTCAGCACGCGGACAGGCGCGTGAGCTTGAAAATACTTATATTTGTTACCACCTTTAATTGAAATACATGCATTTAATGCTTATTTCCACTTTCTTCGTATTCTTCAATTTAAATTGAAATAGAAAACTAATGGTTATTTCCAATTTATTTATATCCTTGTAATGCTTCTTTCCATTTCATTTTTCTCGAAATTGGAATCAAAATAGAAACTTAATCCTGTTCCGATCTTATTTATACCCTAAGATTAGGAAAACAACAGTGTCGAGGAATTAAGCAAGATAAGTCGATCACTCATCCGTCACTTGACTTAATTTCTTCAACATGTTCACAATATTTTGTTCCTCACCCCTGGATTATAGTTGTAGGTTTTCTGATAGTTTCATCCGACTTATGTAAATTCTTGAAATTGAAATTAAAAACAGATATTGAAAATGGTGTTTCTATCTTATTTATATATTAACTACAGGACAATAATAGTATCGAGGACTTTGGTGTTCTTTTTCTAGATATAGATTTGTCTTAGTCTTGAAAAGGAATATCAAATGATAGATTGGTAGATGAAGCATTTCCCGATAGCCCTTTCTATTAATTTATTGCTAAGTCGTACATATTATTCTTTGAATATGAAGGTGTTTTTTTTTTCTCCAGATATAGCTTTGTCATAATCCTGAAAAAACATTTATGAAATAATATCAAATGATAGATCTGTCGAATGAGGGTTTCTCGCTACCCCTTTCTAATTATTACTAAGCCTTATACACATCTTCTTTGAATTCAATGTTTTCTTGTTTTAGATATTATAGTTTTGATATACTCGTGGAAAAAAAAGTAGTAATATTAACTATTATTAACCAAATCAGGCATCTGAGCAGGGCAATTTTAAAACCATATTGCCCTCCAAGTTAAGTAGGCCAACAAAACTACGGGTGAAAACAAATCATATTGCCCGCTCAGAAAAGTCAATGGGATTTTGTGTGTAATTTGCCGGTCAATATGATCACACAGTAAACCAATGGACAAAATCTTATTGACCGCTCAAAAAAGTCAATGGGATTTTGTGTGTAATTTGCCGGTCAATAATATTTATCCGAGATGAAGGCGCGCTAACAGCATGAGTGCGCAAATTCATACGCGCGTTCATCAATGATTTGCGCGTGTCTAATTATGACGTAACAATGTGTTACGCGCTAGCTAAGTAATGATTCTTTACAAACTGGGATGAAGTCAAGATGTATGCATTTTGGTTAAAACTTGAAGTTTAAACATCGTTCAATAATTGTAAGAATTGTGCAATTTGTACCCTTTAAATTAATATATTGCATGTTCGCTCGAGATGTCTGATTAGTTAATAATTACAATATTGACTGGACTTTCGGGCTACACTACAAATATTGCCCTCACTAGATCCATATTGCCCTCGTCTTCGACTCGGGCAATATGAATCTAGTTCAGGCAATATTTGCCGTGTCTCCCTCAAGGCCAGTCAATATTCTTTAAATAGATTGATGGATCACGAGTTGTACGGTTTCCTTTGTATATCAGTAAGTTAATCTTCTTCTAATTTTTTAATACAATGAATTATATTTATACATAGCTTTAATATTCGTGGAAAGTAACGTAATCATCTCAAATGTTAGATTATTTATCAGTTCTTTGTTTATTTCACATTTTCCTTTCCATATTGTATTTTAACATTGTGCATCATTTAAAAAAAAAGAAAATGAGTCTTATATTTTCATGAAAACAAATGTGAAAATAACAAAAATATAACTAAACATAGCTTCAACATTCGTGGAAAATAACGTGGTCATTCGTACATGTTATAGATTACTTCTCAGTTCTCAGTACTTTTCACGTTTTCCTTTGTATATTGTATGTTTTCCATTTTCAAGATAACAAATGTGACAATAACAATATTTTAGATAAATAAATTCTTGGTTTTTAATACACGTGCTTCTTTTCACATATTGTTTTTCCACGTTTCGTACGATTAGACTATTTATAGTTCCCTAATTTTGAGTGTTTTCTTCATCTTTATTTTTATGGAAAAGAAGCATTAAACGTCCGGAATAAAACTTGTGTGTTTGAGACTGTTTTAAAGGGGTGGTGGGAAGGGGGGGGGGGGGGGGGGGTTAGGGTGAGCGTGGTAATGGATTTCTCCAAGACGTAAAGAAGATGATTGATGAAAGCTTTCCTCCCCCCAGCCATGTCATCTTCTGTCACCGTCATCATCAGAATTTCAAGGCGAGGAAGATGATGTGGACTATAGCGATTTGGGGCATGATCAGGGTCTCTAATGATTGTGATGATGATGAGGCCGATGACGGTACATGTGATGACAGCCATATGCCATAAACGGGAGTATTACAAACGAGATGATAAAGTGGAGGGGGGTATAATATTATACTGTTGTTAACTGGCGGTGGAGGGAATAGCACGGAATGTTACATCCCGAGGGGAACATTTCATGATTTTCCCGACAGCAAAGTTAACAACTGTTTTATCATCTGAATTGCCATGTAATATTGCTATGTTATATCCAAAAATATAACATGGCAGCGGCATGTACTGTATTTACTAAGTCAGGTGATAATGTTCTCTAGATGATGCAAGGTGATGAAGATGATGGGGACTAAGCGATTGGATGCTCAGGGTCGCGAAGGGTGAGAATCATGATGATGTGCAGGTGATGACAGGAGCATTCTATAATCGGAGGGATTTTTGAAGGTGGAGGGGGTAAAAGCTTTTCCTCATGAGGAGAGTGCAGTTGCCCCTATGGCACAGAGGTGAAATGTTAAGGCCCGATCACATATCACCGGACGGCGTAAACGGATGCCCGACGGAGGGTGAACATTTCAATCCGTTCGTCTCCAAATATCATGCGTTTCATTACCATTCCTTGTCAGGCGATGTCCCATGTGTTTATTGCTCTATCCGGTGAAATGATTTGCGCATGAAGCAATGGAGAAGGCTTTCATCACCGGATAAGTTGACTTCGCAAATGTTATATTCGTCGGGCGTCCGTTTACGCTATCCGGTGATATGTGACCGGGCCTTTCAACATTTTACATGTATCAAGGTGAGGAATGCGAGGGGGGGGGGGGGGGGGGGGGCGGGGGTGGGGGGGGGGGGGGGGGTTAAGAGCTAGTTGGCTACTTCTGTCACACATTCACGGTGCCAACACGGATGACCCCGGATTCAACAGGGACATTCACGGAGTCAACACGGATGAGCTGAACATTATAACTTTGGTCCCCGGAGAACGCCGGTCTCAACACGGAGCTCCCGGTGCCAACACGGTACCAACACGGTACCAATATGGTACCAACACGGAATGATTTCATCCGGGGACGTCCGGGGTGAAAATTGTGCAGGTTTGATTTTCCCCGGTGCGCCCAAGGATCACGCCGGAGGCAACACGGATCACGCCGGAGACAACACGGATCACGCCGGAGGCAACACGGATCACGCCGGAGGCAACACGGAGCATCCCGGACACAACAGGGAGTACCCCGGAGGACTGTCAATCCGTGGTCATCCGTGTTGGCACCGTGAATGTGTGACAGCCCCATTAGAGTTTGTAAGATCGATGATGCATGTTACCATGGTAACAGGTGAATGGCATCCAAGCCATATGGCATGAACATAAGTTTTCCGAACGGGGTGAATCAATTAGAGTTGGTACGACTCCATGTTGGGGGCGTATCTGTCCATGCATATAAGGGTAATTTCGAATGTGATACCAAGTCTCCAGGTGATGAAGTCAGATGATGGGGACTGAGCGATTTGGATGCTCAAGGTTTCTTGGGATGATGATTGTGAGGTGGCAGGTGATGACAGCCATAGCGTAACCAGGACAAATCCACCCGGAGGAAAACAGTTTAGTGGTGCAAAAAATCACGATTAAAAAAAATATGTTTTTGTTAACACCCTGTAGTGTCGTCGGAAACACACTGGCCTAGCTAGGCGCGCGCCCATTTGTGTTTACTACTTGAAGGAGTAATTTTCTCATATTAAAACAAGTGGTTAGTAAACAATTTGTGAATGTATATCATGAGCAGTAACACACTGCTGCTCATGAATATTCATTAGCTAATTTTTTACTAACCACTTTTTTTTAATATGAGAAAATTGCAGTAAGCAATTATGGGCGCCCTAGACCAGTGTTGTATGTATTCCAACTGCACTACAGATTGTCTTAATAAAAAAAAAAAAATAAAATAAAAAAAAAGATTAATTTTGTTAATATTATTTTTTTAATTGTTACATTTTTTATTTATTTTGTATTTATTTTTTTTATTTTTAAAAACATCCAATTATAAACGTGAAATTTTCACACATTACTTTGTGGACATGTCAGATCACACCAATTCACATTTCATTAATCGCTCATCACTTTTTGCACATGTCAACAAAGTTACTAGGTCCCTTTAAGGACATTCATTACAATGGGAAACAGCATACGGCTGTAATGAGGCGATGGGACATTAACGTCTTTTGGATTTGAGAGGACTCCTCACCCCAAATTTTGAAGATGGAAGACAAAATTCGTACCCGAAACACGAACTTGATGGAATAGACATGCATTAATCTTCGAGATAGTGATATTGTCAGGAAGATGTTTCTCCCTTCTCTTTCTTTTCCTCTTTTGTTTTCCAACATGAATGTGATACTTAATTCCTCAGGGATGATGTGACAAATTTCGGCGCCATTACTGTATATTATCACGAAGCGTAAGTTTAACTCACTGCCCACGGGACACGATGGTGGACCCTGTATTAACTCTACGGGGATTGCAAAATCTAGTAGGGAGCACGTTAGTGTCATGCGGATGTTGGATTAGCCTTTAACAAGGCTTCGTGTCTCAAGCAAGCAATGGCTGCGCTGCATGCAAGATCAGGAACGACTGAACGCATGATGGAGGCTATCTGGCAAAATGATGAATTCACGTGCGATCCCCTCGCCTTTACGCTTCTACTGGCTCATGAATATGCATAAGCTTGATTTAATGAATCATGCATAGTTTTGTGATGTATCTACTGCAGCATTGAGCACACGTCTTTCTGTACAGTCAAACGTCTCTTTGCCTCTCCCATTTAAATATGAACTACGTGTACGTCGGCATACTCGCCCAGTACATAGCATTGTATACACAAACACAGCCCTGTGTAGGCTGTGTGTGTGTGTGTGTGTGTGTGTGTTTCTGTGTGTGACCTCGGGACGTGTGCGTGTATGTGTGTGTGTTGCTTTGCATCGGACCTTTGTATTGCTTCAGCGTGCAGCGTCGGTTCACTGTGGTATAGTTTGTGTCTTGCGTTGGGGAATGATGCATAATGCATGAGTACGTGATAACCCGGCTTCCTGATTGGGCGCAACTCATAGGTAGAGGAATTCAATACTTAACAAAAGAAGTTCATCGGAGAGCAATCCATTTGCGAAAAGACTGTCTCGCCAAGAGAGTGTGCATTGTAGTCGCGCTGTCCAGTCGTTCCTTGCATTCAACTCAGTTCAGACGAGACAGGCTTGTCAAAAGACTAATGTTGGATAGGAGAGCGTGTGTGTATACATGAACCATAATGAGGGGAAGATGCATTCATCTTCTCTTCCCGATATAGTGCAGACTACACATTCTCCTGACACACAGACAAATTATGTTTGTGTCTTCCGGGTGCTCAATTATGTCAATGTATCAAATAAATAATTTAGATACACTCGGACAAAAATGAATCAATCAGAAGTTTCGGGTGGGAACTTAGAAAAGGGCATCTGATACATGATTATATTATAATGAAGTGGATATCCATTCGTCATTGCGATGGATAGTGAATATGAAGGTTTTTGTTGACATGACAAAATGAAGCATTATGTTTGTGTCTTTAGGAGCCATCTTGTCAATAAATCACACTAATATAATTTGAATATCGTAGAACATGGAAAGGAAAGGTTTCGTGGAAGTTATTAAAGCGATATAAAAAAGGGCTTATGAATCATGAATATTATGAAGTCTGTAGTAGAAATCCATTTGTCTTCGCGATCGATAGTAATTACAAGATGAATGTGAAACTTTCACATGACAAAGAGAAAGATAAATTTGATATAAATAGAAGTGCCTCCCAGGTTCCGGTGTTTATAATATAAGATAACGTAGACGCCAAAGCACATTAGAAAGCACGTGACTCTGAGAGATACTGGATATTCTCAATCGTGTTGCTAGACGCATAGTTATTTTTTTTTTTTTCCCCAGAAGAAATGATAGTTTACGCCTGACAAGATCGATGACAGATATTACGAGATGAATCTTCTATTTAGTATATAGTCAACATCATAATAGCTGATGATGATGATGATGATGATGATAATATTGATAAGGATGATAATGATAATGATGAAGATGATGATGGTGGCGATGGTGATGATATGTGTATACACATCTACTCAATTATTATGTATTTAATGTATCTGTTTTGTACGTCTGTATTAAGTTCTTGCTCATTGGTTAATACTTCTCTCCTTTTTTCTTTTCTCAGCGCTTAGAAACAACGTATTAAGCGCTATATACATTTTGTATATTATTATCATTATTATTATTATTATTACCATAACTGACGTTTGCTTATTTCGGTTCATATGTACCATATCATAGTATATAGTGTCGGCGCCAAAACTCATTAGTATAATTATGGCTGCATGCGGTCTACTCAATTTTCCCCAATCTTGTTACTTTATAAATACAATATCAGAACTATACAGTAAATCATTTATTAACTTTAAAGCTTCGACTTTTCAAGTCTGTACATTCGCGGTTACACACCTTATGAACTTTAAATTGTATAGTCAGTATGATACATACATGCATTTCAACAAGTTCTGGTTAAAATAGAAAAGACGCGTACAGGTTTGTGTAGATTACAATTTACAATCGGCCCCCCGGGAATCAATTCGAATCTCCCATCAACTGAATCGATAATACATCTTAATCTTCACAATTGATAAAACAATTAACTAGAAGCATGATATTTATCCGCTAGTATCTGAATTATGTCCCCCTTTTTTAAATCAGCTGCTGCATGCAGCCTTGCCCCATAAAATTGCGCGGCAGTTCAAATGAACGTGACACAAACAGCGAACAAACAATCGCATAAAACATGATTAATCTTGCACCATACCGTGTAATTTGTTGTACCTGGAACGAATAATCGTTTAGATAATATAAATAATTGGTATGCGTTTTCGCTTAACATTACCATGGTTTATGTAGCCGCTGTCATGTCTGTAACACCACATCGACGCATACATACACGTTCACACAAACAAACATACACATAAAAACGTGATTTATCCTGCGGTGCTATTGTGATTTTAACCGCACATCGGGCGAATTATCGGGTAGATAATTTTTTTCTCGATGTATGGCGGTGCCGCCTAGCTAAAACGCACACGTAGGTTGTATGTGGAACAAACAGACGCATAAACGTGACACAGACACATAAATACATGATTAATTCTGCGGAACTTTATTCTTTTGTGTGATTTTTTACCGCATAACGTGCGAATCCTTGCTTAAAGAATTCATAAGTATGTTCTTTTCGACCACACACACACACACACACACACACACACACACACAAACACACACAAACGAAAACATCGTGATACAAACAGACGCATAGAACATGATTTATAATCCTGCGGCACTTTCTTTTTATAACCATAATAATATTATTGTGCGATTTTCACCGCATCTTGCCAGAATCATTGTTTAAAGAAAATAAATGATACGCTCTTTTCAATCGGCCGGAGGCACAATTTTGACGAGATTGGTCGCCAAACTTCAACCCACTGCCATCCCAAATTCTTCATCCCCAAAGAGTTAGAAACGTGTGACATTAGAATCAGGTAACTATAGGGTTAATTGTATGGCACAAACATCAATCTTAACCATCATACTACAGCTAGTAGTAGCCTCACGGGTACTGCTAAATTTAACCTTCCCCCGCAAAACGCCAACCGATTCGTCCACCCCCGCGCAATCACCTCTTGTTGAAATCCGCTGTATTCCTTCTTTATAACCCTTAACGTGCTTATGATATTGCCACTATATACATCATATAATAGGTGTTAGATCAAACTCTTTGCACTTTTGAGTGTAGACAAGTATATGGCATGGATTCAATATGTATGAAAGATTTAGCTAAAAAGATACATTTTGCGTTATGCTACTCTTATATTTGAATAACGAGGTTTTCTTTTAGAGAGCAGTTAAGAAATGTTTTTTTTTTTTTTTTTTTTTTTTTGGGGGGGGGTGGGGGGTTTAAGGAACATTTTAGTTTAATAGTTGCAAAATCACTAATTATTTATACAAATACAAAACAACGTTCCTTTTGATCTATTATATACCATTAAATAACATCATTTTTTCATCTGTTTTCATAACTTACTTTCGAGAAAATCAGAATTTCACCAAGTTTATTTTTAACCTACGAAAAACCGCTTAATTAAAAGTTACTATCATTCTTATAACCCTTAAGCTAAATCTAAATACTTCGTGATCCACAGTATGATAAGTAATGAACTCGCATGGCTTATCTCCCAAAATGATTAGCGTTTTAATAACGTGTTACCTTTCAAACACAAAAATACTTTAATGAACAGTTAAGCTCTTTAGTTTTTGAGGTTTTGTCGAACAGTCAGCACCATGGGTACATGCAGAGCTATTATGGAATCCAAAAAAGTTTCTCTTTACAGACCGCCTTCGCGCGAATTGGCTCTGAAGGAATGGACTTAAAAAAAATCTTCATTACAATTCACGGGCTTCATTTAATCCAATTCTTGGTAGCTACTTCATCGCTCAATGACTTAATTGCTCCATACAACTCTGCAGATTAAACCATCTCAGTGACACGACCTGAAAACGCGATGCATTACTTACACGCATGCGTGCGCAAGGTATAAGGAAAGGTTAAGCGAAACTGTTAAAAGAAAAAATGCGGATTTTATAAATCGATATTACTGCTAACGGTAATAAACTTCAATAATTTGTACGCCCAAGCGGGGAAGCTGATGGGGGCAAAAGAGGGGGAAATTTACCCCGTTACAATTTGTTTGCCCGTCGATGCCCCCCTGTTGGAGTAATCGTAACATAATAAATAAACCATTTAAAAATAGTATTTAAATTTTCGATTTTATTTCCGTTTCCAACAAAATAATATAATTATGTCAATTACAATAATTTACAAAATAAGGGGATACCCATTGGGAACATCTCTTTCCTCTTCATCGACGCAATATGTTGTGCATGCATCTTTGAATTGTTGTGAGAAATATAGCTCAATCACACTCGCGTGAGATTCGAACCCACGACCTCCTGATTGCAAGCAAGTTAATGTATGGGTTAATCATTGACTAAAAGTGATAGGTTAAAGGTAGTGTTGAGTATTGGTATTTCCCGAAGTGCCCCCCGATATTTTTTTGTGAGATAATGAAAAACTGACTGTCAAATTCGAAAGAACATACGATTTTAATGACAGAATAAACTTTATTTGATCAAAATCGGTTCAGAAACGGCTGAAATATCCATAAATATATTTTTATTCAAAATGATCTTCACCGGCAATCACCGGACGATATTTAGACTTTTTAGACAACATTCAAAAAATGCTCGAAGACTACTTTGACAAAAATCAGAATAGGTTTTTAAAAAGTCGTTGATGATATCTCTATTGAATCATTATTTTAACAAACATTAAATGCACAATTTTGTATGAAAAAGGCTAAAATCAATGATTTCTTTTACTATAGCGCCCTCTTGAGTTGTAACGGCTCTTTTTGAATGATAGGGGTTTTACTTAGTCGTTTGTAATTGTGTATACTTTTCGAGCATGGTGAAGTTATAACTATTACTTTGTACCGTAATGGTGCAGGTTTTGGTTACGAAAGTTAATTTTGACCAATACTCAACTATCCCTTTAAATAATGCCTCCGGCCACTTCGTGCGTCTGGTTTACAAGTTCAAAACACCTCTACATAATATACGCGGCATTCGCTACCAACTGTGCCCTCGAATCGGCATGCATGACTAAAAGAACTGATGCTCTATGCAATTTGTATAGAGCATCGGTTCTTTGATTCATACATGCCAAGTCGAGGGCACACTTTGGCAGACGATGCCTCTATACGCCCTATACTCAGATACTCTTTGAGCTGAACCGAACTATGCCTTAGCGAGTAAGTGTAAGCTAATTTCCTCGAAAGGATTTTAATGACACAAGTTCATTAGGGATTAGGGTGAATTTTGACGAGCAGGTACTACCAAGAAAATTAAGGATTTAAAAAGCATTTGGCTTATCATACTTTCGGCGGATCAACAAAACGAAATCACCCTCTCACAAAAGATACCCACAATCCATGAAAATGGTTAATCCTAAGTGTGAAAGTTACTTCGTTATTAACACCCTCCCAGCAAAACCACAATCTTTTAATACAAAATCTTCCTTGAGTCTATAATCTACGCCATAGCTAGAATCCATGAGGAGAAAATTATACTTCATTATCAAATTCACGAATATCTTGTTTTCGAAGCCCCCTTTTTAAACGGAAGCTTTTAAGCTTCATCGAAAAGACGAAAAAACAAAACACCAAAAACAAACAAACAAGTGGTTTGTTTTTGGTGTTCTCCATATAAACATGCACATATAAATATTCAGTACATAATCTTTCTTCGAGAATCTTTGCCATACCCGGAATTCATGAATAGCGAAAAAAGTTCATTATCAACCTCACGCGATAGCTTGTTTTTGAAGCATTTCTTAAAATTGTTTACAGAAGTCCATCGAGAAACGAAAAAAAACAAGCAAACACACAAAAACATAAAACCGAATTTGTCTGGCCACCCATGCATGACAACTATTTTGGTGCCCGATATGTCGGCCTCCTCTTTTCTATTCTATCTTTCCAGGTACAAACATGAATATGATACTGTACATGTGCACGCACATAATCTCAAATTAATCAAACCAAGCATACGAAACACAAACAACACACATTATTTTACAAACATGACATATATGGCAAACTTGTTAATTTTGCGTTACTAACCTGATTTCCCGACTTTCTTCTCCCCGAGGACAACGATTTTCGCGTCCGCCATTTTGTCACCTGGTTTCAAGCTATCGGGCACCATCATTCGGTCGTCCGGTGTTCTCCTGTTTTGCTGGTACCCACACATGGAGATGATCTCCTGTGGCTCGTAGCCCCAACGTGCCAAGTCCGACGTCGTCGGCCGGCGAGCGGAGCAGCGAAAAGTTACAGCGGGCGATTAAACACCAACAGTTTCAGTAAAATAGCCAAGGAGTGAAGTTGTTTGTGCGTCTTATACGCAGTGATCTTTGTTCAGCAACTGGCAGATTCCAGTTCTTCACCTCTCAGTCGGGTTTTCCACCTTTCACCTAAAAAAAGAAGAATATAATGATGCGATTCTTTTTATAGATATAATAATATTTGTATCCAGTTAATATTTTTGCTCTCTATTTTTAACTTGTCGTTTTCCAAGAGGCAATTATTTGTTGGAATGTGAAACCCCATAAGGCACAAGTATTGAAAAACTTGACCAAGTGTTTTTGATCTCGCTCAAGACATATTTGTAGATAACAGGTAGAGGACATACAAAAGGTGTTATTTATAGTCAAATTAATTTATGGTCTAAATATAGAAAATAATAAGGCGAAACCTGTCAACATTTCTAGAAAAGATGTGTCCTTCCTTACCAAATATTTATCCGGTGAAGTGAAATTCCTTACTAATTTTAGATGTAGGATTCAAATCAAGTTTTGGACAAACATTTAAACACACGAACAAACAAACAATCAAACAAATATAGCACAGTAGTTCGTTGCTCCCACATATCAAGTTCATGCCTATAATAATATAGCGAGTATGTGCAGAAATTCAACAGACTTTTGGGAATTGCGCTCGCTCTCTAAGACAAACTTCACAATGAATGCGTAGCGTAACGGTGATCACCGAGTAATGCAAGTGAATGTAGTCCCGACTATAGACCCCGACTTTGGTAAACTGCGCGCTAGCTGTGCGCCGTACGTGCTGAAGTATTTACCGAGTAATACGAGAAATTGATATTTCTGCCTCAAGGGGTGGGCAGGCCATACGATATCAACATTTCACCCCATGCAAACTTATTTTTCTTTCCTCCCTTTTTATATTTTGAAGAAAAAAAGAAGAAGAAAAAGGTTTGTGAAGTTCAAGTGGTTGCTGAGTGCAGAACTGTGCAATCAGTTGGTCCCGGTCAAGAAGGGCATGTCACAATAGTGTATCAAGATAGCCATCACTTGTCATAGAGGAGGAGTATGGTTAAAGGGCGCTACTAACTATGTTGACAGAATTATGCAAAAACTGATAAAGGTTAATAGGCGAAACTTGTGTATTTATGTGATATGATATATCCACTGAGTGATGTGATCGTCACCATCATCATCATCACCATCATCGCCATCATCATTTCACCATCATCGTCATCATCAACATCATTATCATCATCAGCAAAGGATTCGATTTAATGTCGTTTCCATGGTATTACAAAAAACAAATTAATTTAAATATGAGCATCTCGGCACCGCTAAAACGAAGCTACATGTCACACTATTTTGCACAATTTTTGTTAACGAGAATTTAATTATTAAAAAAAAAATGGGAAATAGCCATGGATAAAAACAGAAAACACAAGGATCAAAACATCTCTTGAATGGTGAGATTTATAAAAGGGGTTGAAATGTCAACTTCGTATCTTCAAATTAGAAGAGACTCCCTTGTCAGAACTAGCTAACTGCCTTACATGCTTAGCGATGTCCGTAATGCTGTCGCCTCCCGCCCCGCGCGTTCCTTCTCTCCCCGCGCGTATATTGCAAAGATTGCACGACGCACGCACGTAATCCTCGAGTACCGCCCACTGGAAATAGCCACGTCTCTCGAACGACGGGGGGCGCCCCCACCGTTAGTTTAAAAGGGGTTAAAATATCAGGTGCTCACCTTCAAATAAAGAGGAGACCCCCTGTCCGAACCCGAGGGAATATATAGCCATGGATAAAAACAAGAAAACATGCGTAACTTGAAGGGTTAGAAAACTGCGCAGCATCAAAACAAAGACGAGATCCCTTGTCCAAACCCATTGGGAAATAGCCATGGACAAACACAAGAAACACCATTTATTATCAAAAAACCGTGAAATTGTACCAATATCTTAAAAGGGCTAACACACTAAATGCTCCCTTTCAAAAACCGGGGGCATCCCCTAGTCTAAAACCCTTAAGGAATAGTCATGGGCAAAAACTAGAAAATACGAGTATCAAAACATTTCTCTAACGGCGGGGGAGGACCCATCTGCGAGCTTTAAAGGTAGTTCAGATTCGTCAAATGAGATGCGCGGCGCCATCTTGCATACGCGTTGCGCACGGTGCGTAATGCACGTTAGCTCAGTGTCATGCGGTGCGCGCAAACTAACCCAGTTCAAAATGGCGACCCGCTATGTAGCATCCCCACGCTTGATGCCCTTTAAGGTACCACGATGCCCCAATAAAAAAAGTAGATGACCATGCATGTTCGAACCCATCGGGGAATAGCCATGGATAAAAACAAGAAAACACGAGTGTCATAACAACATTCTCCCAAACGGCGGGGGTAGGCCCCACTGCGAGCTCTCTGTAAACACACCCATCATACTTGACCGTTCCTGGAAAAACAAAGTGAAGTTGAAAGCGGTCTAATAACGAGCCTCACATATTCTGTAAATATACATAAAGCCCTCCGCACACAGAGCCGACTCGACCCGATCCGACTGGTTTTCAGTCGGTTCAGCTCAGTTTACGTTGCCTCACGACTCCTGTTTTGCCGGTCAATTGAGCCAGTCGGAGATCATTCGAGGCCGATTCAACATGTTTAATCGGCTACGACTGAGCGAAACCGACTCTAGCCCGAATGAAAACCAGTCGGATCGGGTCGAGTCGGCTCTGTGTGTGCGGAGGGCTTCATATTCACTCTTTTTAGCGCAAACCTAGAGTTGAGCGAGGTACATCACATGATGAGCTTCACGTATTTACACATTATTCCCGAATTTAACCCATTTTTAAATATTTTTTTTTATACAACATGTCCCAAAATTAATTACAACGGGACTTTCTGCAACGATAACTTTAAAATAGTAAATCAATCAGAATGATATTTCAGGGTATGAAACTAAAACTTATTACCTACATCTTGCAGAAAACCCTATTCGATTTGCTTCAGTGGTCATGGAGAATGAGGATCTTTTGTCAGTCATGTGTCCATTTTCGATCATAACGCGTGAACACAATGGACAACACGTCACCTTACATTACAAAACCTGGAGGGAAGGGACATCTGACATGATTGACAAAAGATCCTCATTTTCCATGACCACTGAAGCAAATCGAATAGGGTTTTCTGCAAGTTGTAGGTAATAAGTGATAGTTTCATACCCTGAAATATCATTCTGATTGATCTACTATCTTTAAAGTTATCGTTGCAGAAAGTCCCGTTGTAATTAATTTTGGGACATGTTGTATAAACTCTTTTTAGCGCAAACTATACGACCATGATGACTAAGAAAGATGTAAACTTGAGCCTCACATATTTACACAATGTTCCCGAAATTAACCTATTTTTATTGCTTATAAACCATTTTTTTCTAACACAAACCTATACCACAATATAGAAAATATGTGATAATTTTGTTTCGTTTCTCATGGGGATCTGAAATTGAAATTCCAAAGAGGGGGTTGAAAATTAGCCCGGTTCAGACTATGGATTTATTCCCCTTTTTGTTCGGAAAATATCATATAATTTCTTGAGAAAACTTCCAAATACGCCGATAGTAAAATTGTGAGGAAACCCCCTGTGATAAATTACGTTCGAAAGTTACAAACTCTATGATTGCTTGTGAGTTCATACTTTTGGGGCCTCAAATACAAGCTGCTGTTTCACAGAGGTCCCGGCTTTAATTTGTATATGTACATTTATTTTGTAATATTTTGTATTTTACCTTTTGCCGAATAAATTAAATTAAATTAAATTAAATTAAATGAAATTCAAGTTATCGTGGTTTTAACCCAGTTGTCTTATTGTTCACTCTAATTGCGCCTGTCCATGTGTATACTTCATATTAAGATACAGTTCACTGCAGTTGTATCAAGTGTTTTTTGTTTCCACTTTCCACAAACTATTTAATCTGAATGTTCTCTCTGAATTTAGCGCCTTCAAAATTCTCGAAACACAACATAAGTCTACGTCTGAAAAGGTCTACTTTAGTTGTGTTGACAGAAACACAGTACAATGTTCCACGGTCAAGTGTATCGCTATGGCGTCACCGAAGGGGCGGTAAAAATGCCAGCGGGCGTATTGACTTTACACTGCACGAGCATCCGTCATTTCCGACACCTAATACCCAAATATCGCATAGCGTTTGGGCAAAGAATGTTGGATACCAACACACGTGCATTTATTTCCTAAGGCATAATTGACTGATGTTTATGCCAAACAGCCGAGGAAAACTTCAAACCGTAATGCGTGATTTGTTATTGTAACCAGTCCATGAGGAACTGTAATTTATTTATTTATTTTTTACCGCGGGGTAAAATAATAACTAAACTAAAAACAGTAATAAAATCTGCGTCTTGAAAAGGTTAGTAAATTAATTCGAAACTTCGAGAATTAAGAAGGAATTACAAAAAGCAGTAGTAATAAATATATTGTGAACAAACACAGGATAAACATGTTATTTGATCATTTTGGGTTAACCGGAGGGCCGATAGACTATAATGTTTGATAATAGATTATTAACTGTCAAAATCTGAGACTTCATCTCAATTTAGTAAATGAGTTCGAAACTACGAGATTTAAAAATTAATCAAAATTAAAAAAAAGACCTTGTCAAAGTCCGGATAAACATGTTATTTGACCATGTGAGGTACATATTCGTAAATCGTAGATGGTCCTGTTCTAATGTCACAACTCCTATTTAACCGCGGGGGATTTTATTTTTCATAAAACATAATAAAAGCAGATTTGTGATATTTAGTAAAATCTGATTTGTTTGTAGCTTCAACATTCAAAAAGGTTATTACTTAACAAATACAGTTCAGGGATTAAACATAAGTATGTTATTCAACAATTTTTAGTTCAGGGCGTATGAGTTGAATAATATAGGAATATTTTCATCGTTAAACAAGCACGGCCAAAGTTAATCACGACAACAATAATCATCAGTTCTATAATTACTAAAAGTACTATACTAACAAGTATTTTTTGACAATAATTATGTACAAGGTTTCGGAAAATCTTTGTCTAAAACCGTTCTAAGATATAGCCATGTTGAATTGTCTTAAAGATGTTATAACCTACATGTAAATACACATGAAACCGTTTTATTAAACTTTTCAACTGCAATTCAATCGACACTATTTTAATCCCTCGTGTTATATTTAGACCCACGTACTGTAAAACCGTTATCCGTTAATTCGCACTACATGGTATATCGTATAACACAAATCCATCGATTTATTATAAGGTGTGCTTAATTGGTATGTTTGATGTGCCGCGATCAAGTGATATCAAAATAACAGGTTGGGTATTCATCTGTGTTATACTAAAACACCATAATCCCGTCGATCAATTCTAAGGAAAGTTTTGACTATCAATCTATTTTATACTGAGATACCACAATAAAGACGATTGTAAATCCGCTACACGGTTTATCTGTTTTTATTATCAAGTATTACGGTTCATTGTATATCTAATCCCATATAAGCTCGTTTAACTTTGGTATTTAATCCGATAACCTTTAATCCGTATCTTTCTCACTTCCACTGTGTTGGCTTCCTTTACAACCTTCCATTCTTTTAACTTTAAATTGATACCTTTTCAGTTTCATTGATGCAATTTAAGTTCATTTAAAACTTTTTTTTTTATTTAACAGGAAGTCCTATAATTATGCATATAAGTGATCCATTAAAGTGAACATTGCCCGAATTCGCAAAACTTACTTAAAGCTCTATACAGGGTGGACCCCCCAAACAAAACCGGAACGGGGCACTTCCCAAAATAAAGTAACAAAATGATTATGTCCATCGGATAGGTTGTCTTTTCCAATGAAAAACTATACCAAGAATAGTCATTTTGGTCGTGTCGTTTTTGTTTTATAGGGCGCTTTGAGTGACACCAAGTCAGGTTCCCTTTTTTTGTCAATTTTTTACCAAGTCGGTGCGTGATAAATCGCACTTACTGCCCGTCATAGCGTCGAACAACGAGCAATACGCGCGCCATTGTTAGTGTGCATTCAGCTGTGTGCCGAGAGAATGGGCATAGTTGCTCAATGATATGACGGGCAGGAAGTGCGATTTATCAGGCAATTACTTGGGAAAAAATGGCAAAAATGGGAACCTGACATGGTCTCACTTAACATGCTTAAGACGTCCTACAACAAAAACTACTCGTCCAAAATGACTGTTCTTGGTATCGTTTTTCATTTAAAAGGACACTCTATCTGGTGGACACAATCATTTTGTTACTATATTTTGGGAAGTGCCCCGTTCCGTTTTTTTTGGGCCACCCTGAATAGTGGTTCTCGCATACCTTGTTGTATTCATATTACAAATAGAAACAAGGAACAGGTTTTTGTTTTTTCGAATTTCCCTTTTGTTAAAAAGATATTTACGATTGAAGTGTTTGGACTTTTAATTATCCACTGGAAAGTTATAACTGTGTTCAAAGTCAGTGCAATGAGTTTAATAGCGGATATCACTTTGCATTTTCGCTCATTCCTTGGCCATATAACTTTCATTTAACGTGACATTTTTACAAATTACTTAGTGGACCTATCAGATCACACAAATACACATTTGATCAACAATTCATCACATTTTGCACATGTCAACAAAGTTACTAGAGCCCTTTAACTTTGCGTTTGACCGTTTATTATTGAATTATGAGAAGGGGGTCATTATAAATTGGTAACTATATATCATAGAGATGCTATAGTAAAATAACACATATTGCATAGCCTTGACAAACTATTAATGACGTCAAAATGATATATTAAATGAGATTACCCGGTAGGTATTTCAATACTATACGACCTTGCAATGTAAAAAACAATACACGCTAAAGATAATTCAGATGTTACAAGTTGTCATTACTCATCAAATTATCGCTAACTAATATATATGACAACACTTCTACGGTATCTCATAGAAGTTACAAGCAAGCTATATCAATGCCACTATCACTGAGGCCAATATCAACAGTACAAGACATGACTATAGACCGTTCATCACTTGGACGTGATGGTTTGTATCCAAGCCATCTATCATTTATCCTTTTCATATCTTATTTTGTAGGTAAACCGTACAAAGAAAAAGAATATAATCAATACAATAACGATTATTCCGTGCGAAGGGGACCTCCATTCTGTATACAAAAGCTGAGCATTAGAGTTCAAAGTCACACTGACTAATATTATACTTACTGCAGTAAATTGCGATATGGTCCACGTTATGACCATTTTCATCGCTCGAACTTGAAGCCTTTTCTATACAGGCTACCCATCATTTATCATCGTCATAATCCATTTCATTTTGTGGATAAACCATACGGAGAAAACAGGTGCATTTTGTCACCCAGCCACAAAGAGACGGAAGAAGAAGAATCGGATTGAAAAAAAATAAATCCTGCGAATTTGATTGATTGATGAACGTGTGCTGTTTTTACAACGCTCCGAGTTTACATTATAAAGAAATAGTATTTATGATTTTAGCTTCATCAGATGATGTCGAGTTTGAAAGGAGGTCACTATCATATATCGTCCCCCACATTAATTGTATATATATAAAAAAAGATATATTGATTAATTGTTGCCGAGGGATCTAAAGGAAAAGCGAGGGGGTCAGTATCAAATGTCGGCTTTTGAATGGGTAATGACATGATGATATTGTTAATAGTGTGATTTATAGCGCATCGCTTTAGTACAAATCAAGTTATCAATACAAATAGTTTAAATCTGAAAATTAATTGAATTGACAGTTTTTTTTTCGATGATGAATATAATAATTACATAGAAAAATCATAACAAAATGATGATTCATTTCTGACCAATATGATTATAATCATCATTATAATTCAAACTAAACCAATTAGTCATATATGACAGGATGACAATTCGTGGTGTAGCTACGGGGGGGGGGGGGGGGGGGGGGAGGGGTCACGTGTCACGTGCCCCCCTCACATTTGACAAAAACAATAATATAAGGGGAAATCCCTTTACAAAAAGAAAAAACAAAGAGTGTGCCCCCAATAATTCACTTACCCCAAAAGATCTGACCGGGCCACTCCAACTGACGAAGTGTCTAAGATCAGTGGCGTAGCGTGGTCGGAATGATTTATTAATTTTGTTTTTTGCGGGGGGCACACCTTATGTATTTCTTCCTTTTTTCAAAAGAAAAAAGTTCCCTTTTAATATGTTTGGTATTGTTTTTGTCTTCAAATTACTAAAAAGAGAGGGGGGGGGGGGCGGTCATGTGCCCCCTTGCCCCCCCCCCCCCCCCCCGTCGCTACGCCACTGTCTACCATCATATTCGTAATCGTCGACCATGCCAACATTCCGCACATGCCTCGGTGGTCAAAACTAAATTATAACCATAGATTTAAGTCGCAATTTCTAAGAAATATAAACACGATTTCGCCCAACTCCATAATTAGACCTAATTAAAAAAACTATTGGAATGTCCCTTAGATAAGGTTCAGTCAGTTCGTATTCCTTTTCTACGTCAACATGGTCAGAGGATTACGATTTAACCCGCTCCCCGCTAGATGTTGGCGTTCTCATAGAATAAATACATGGTTTAATAGGTTCCTATATGTAATTAATGGGTTAAACATAATTACCATCGGCATTACAGACATACACCATATGCCACTGTATAACTAAGGGTTAACCCGTTGAAGACGATTCGATTTTACATTTCCGATATAACACAGTCATGGTCTAGATAGGAGACAGTTCACACAGCCCGCGAGTACTCTTGGTACCAGCCCTGAGTGGGTTAATGATCTTGAAATCATACGTATATTATCTGATAAGTTAATCAGCTACATAATCGCGATAGCTGGAATAAAACAAGAGGCAACGATTAAGGACTTCATTTATACATTAGGTATTTACATTTCTCAATGATTGGCAGGCTTAATCGTTTCAAACACATTTTGGGTCGAGGTATAGTTTGTATTATACCAAGTTCGACAGCTAACTATATAGCGATCATTATAATAAAGTGGAATAATCTAATCTCATACTTAATTCAATATTTACATTCCTTAGTGATTGGCGGGCTGATCGGTTTCAACACATTTATAGTCGACGGTAGTTTGTTTCATTCCGCGATCGATAGAGTAAAGTAAGTGGTGAATACTCTTAGACTTAGTTCTATATTTGCATTTCACAGTGATTGGCAGTTAATTGGGTTTTAATACACACTCGACTCCTTTGTGATTGAAGATGTATTTGTTTACATCATGGGGTAATCATGTGACTGATGTCCTGCAAATGTATTACTATTTAAATACCAACTGCAATGCCATCTTAATTTAAACCAAGTTTGGTATAGTATTAGACCGTGATGTTCATAATCAGAAATTAAATTATTATCATCTGTGACCGTAATTGAACATAAAGGGACATTGTACAAATCCTCAAAACGTATACTTGGAACTCTAGTGGTCCTCTCATACCTTATCATATTCATATTAACAATAAAAGCACGGGACAGGTTTAGATTTTCCCATTTTCATTTTTGTTCAAAAGATATTTACGATTGAAGTGTGTCTGTATGAAATTGTCTTTAGGATAATTTCAGCCGTGCACAAGGTAAGTGCAATGATTTAGTGAATATCACTTTGCTTTTTTGCTCATATCTCAGCAAAAAAACATCCAATTAACGTGAAATGTTCACATATTACTTTGTGAACGTATCAGAAAAAACCAATCCACATAATCACTCATCACCTTTTGGACTTGTCAACAAAGTTACTAGATCCCTTTAATTAAATCATGTTAAATGAAACACGATATTTCTTAGTAATTGTGTAAAACTAAATGTATTCGTATTACGTTTTATTTACAGCTAATTGTATTGAAATGAGAGTATAAGTTTATACCACTGCATTATGGTAGAACATCATCTATAACATCAATATAAAAGATAGCATCATATACATCGATTCAAATTTGAAATCATTCTCTTTTATCAAACTATAAACGAACCATAAATTAAATACAAGGACATCTCTGTACACGCAATGAAGTCTGATAGGAGTGTAGCTTTCCACGTGCTTTATGCACACGGATAGAGTAGTGTTTTTCACATGTTTGGGATATAAACACAGTCATGTGATAACCAAGTGTTTACCAAATGTTGATTGACAATGCTTGCCTTCTCGATGACATTGTCATCTGTTTTAGGGGTCATGCAATGACTTCTACGTAGACTATTACGTAATTAGAAAATATTGCCTTATACAAAAAGGGTAACCCCACCTGTATTATGTTTTATTGATAGTTTTCTGATTACATCGAATCAGCATTATCTTCACCCAAACTCTAATTTCCCATCGATTCTCAGTTTCATTACGTAATATCTTAAAATAACCCATGATGTTGCAATAGGGGACTGCGAAAATATCGATACCTTTCTTATTACATCCATTTGTGTTGTTCAGTGCGTTTCAATTGATTTCTTAATGATGATAATTGAAATAACAATAATGACATTTGTTTTCTTTACTTCGCTTCACATGTTTTTAGTATGTTCTATTTACAACATAATATTAGCATAATTAGGGATTAAGTATAGTAAAATAAATATATAACTCGACGTATATAGTCCTTATCAATACAAACTCAGTATGAGCATTTTACAAAACTTACAGACTTTGTTGTCATATATGACAAGTCTTTGTGAATAAGAGAAGTGTTTTGAAATAAGTGCGTTAACAATTAAAGCTTATAATACGATTTCATGTTATGAACGCTGTATAGATGAAGCCATTATACAGAAATGTGGTATCAAAGCGATATCAAATACGAATTCATCGTTATCATTAAACCGTTAATTGTCTGCAGAAGTCTCATAAGTAGGTAAATATGACTTAATGTAGGTCATCTAATGAGGCCTTTTCTCCGAAATAATTCTTGAAATAATAACAATGATCTCGTTTTAATAAAGTCACTAAAATGAGAAATACAAAACTACCCTTCATTTCAATATACATTTCAAAGTAAAGATAAGTATGTTTTCGAAAATCGTACGTTTGAGAGAGGTGATGTATAATTGTTTACATTATTGACCTTACCCGTACACCACTTTACAACAACAAAAAACACGAACATCGAACTTCACATAGAGGAATAAAACAATAATAAATACGAATAAAAAAATACTAATGGAATTGGAGGAGTCAGATAGAAAGAACAATTGTAATGAAAGTAAACAAAAGAAAAAAAGAACATCATCAATAATCTACCTCAGCTTGAAAGATGAAACCCAGCAGCAAAACTCGAATGAGTTGATTCTGTCTTGCCGAATTAACAGCCGTCAATTAAATAAAAAACAAAATGATTCCTCAAGCATTGTCAAGCATGTTGTCAGAAAGTGTAAGAAATGCACATGCATTAGCAGTAAGAGTTGAATCATTAACTTAAGGCAGGTGTTCCTTTCTTTAACAAAAATAAATGAAACGTATAGACAACTTTAATTTTGTTTTCTTTATATAGTTGTATCATCCACAAACTGTTCTTCAATAAAGTAAATATTTGGCGCACAATAATCTTGAGATGACGTTCTCTTCAGTTATTTTCTTCAATCAAATCCACCTTTAACTTGTTCACATGTACACTTGCAACAGTTAAGCATGTACGCGAGTGTCCGTTATAAATGTAAACTTATAATATGCGGCGCGGCGCCTCCCAATACAAAGTTGCAAATTTCACGTCTTCTCGCCACGAGCGATTGAACCACAATGCGGTGATGGTACGATACTGAATGCTATCCATATACAGTAACGCTACGCTACACAGTTTATTCCGGTGTCGCACGCACGCACGCACGCATTTAATTCCACGCACGCACGCACGCATTTAATTCCACACACGCAGTAATTATACCGAGTAAAGTTATAGCGTTCTTACTGCGAACTTGACGGTACCTCTATACATAGACTACCCATTATTACATTGCTCGTGAACGAGACTTAGTAACGTTGTCCAAATCCTCAAAATCCAATTGGAATTCTAGCGGTTCCCTCAAACCTTATTGTATTCGTATTAACAATAAAAAACATGGGACAGGTTTCGGTTGGTCAAATTTCCCTTTCGTTAAAAAGATATTTACGATTGAAGTGTTCAGATGTTAAATTATCCAAAGGACCACGAACACCGTGTACAAATTGAGTGAAATGAGTTAGTGAATATCACTTTGCATTTTTGCTCATTACTCGGCCATATAACGTCTATTTAGCTTGAAATGTTCACACAACACCCAGTGGACATAGCAGATAAAATTACAACAATATATACTCCGCAAAAAAAGAAACTGGACACTTGTATAAGTTGAAATATTTCATATTAATGTACGATAAAGTGTACAGTATCATATATCAAATTAAAGGGAATTTAGTCCTCTACATGCAGGGTATAAATTAAAGGTGTAATCGTTCATGCATGAAATGCCATGGTCAATTCAATTTCAATTTCAATTTCAATTTATTCTTGCTTCCAACAAAACATTACAAATGAATAATGATAATTTGCACAAAATAGTGATATACATATTGGAAACAAGAGGGGTCCACTAAAAAGCAATGCTTGTACAATTGTGGAACCCTCAAATAATAGTTAGGTATATTGTACATTTAAATTAACACATTCTAGACTACAACAACATAAACAAATATAGAGAGGAAAAAGGGGGAAAAGGGGATGCCAACAGAGACCAACATGGGACAAGAGAGAACTTTACATGACACAAATAGGAGAATACAAACAATGAGACACTGCCAAAAGGAAGTGAGAGATCGGAGGTACAAATGTATGTAAAAGATAAGCTGCAAGTGGGGTTCAAGTGAAAATAAGGAAAAAGACTTGCGCATAATAGAATGGAACAATGCATGAGAAGGCACAATATATAATATCAGATTACATTTTGAGTCCGCGAGTAAAGAATGACCTTGTTTAAGGATGACGTAAGCACGAAATAAGAGTAAATGGGAGATATAATTCAATGATGTTTATAAGATTGTAATAAAAACAATTTAAATTTTTTCTTAAAGATATTAATCGATGGAGCATTTTTTATTTCATTACTTAAAGAATTCCATAATTTAGGACCTTCATATATAAATGTATTTTATATATTAACAATAGCAAGGTCTGTTTTCAAAAAATAGCAACACCAATGGAGGACCACACCATTCGACTGAAATGATAGTAAGCGTTTCACTTTAAACATGATGTACAGGGCAAGTAAATGATGACATTATTCAACTTTATTGTTATGAACAAACTTTGAAAATACAAATTTGTCAACAAAACAGGGCCAGGTTATGAGAGCATCATCATATTGGTCTGTATTAGAGGCATGAAGCTTGTCTGTTTCATGTGTCAACCTGCAATTTTAACCATAGTTACCTAAAGAAATGTCATGTTAAAGACTGCCAAAATGTTTGACCAAGGGTGACATCAGGTTTTGAAGATCTTTGGACAACGGAAGAATTCTTGAGAAGAATTGATACCATTTTTCATGCTGAAATAAGGGCACAAACAAGTTACTGTGGTTTCGACTAATAAACCTTTGCCATGGAATTCCCTATTTTGTTACTTTTAGATGAAAATAAATCCTATAACGTTTACAATTTGTCTTCATTTATACTTTTTATTGAGATGAAGATAGAAAAGGTCACATTTGTAATGATAAATTATGCCATGTCATGAATATAGCGTTTCAGATTATGCTAAATCAACATCTATATGGTTGAGTGGATGTTCCATTTTTGCTCTTTTTGAAAACAGACCTTGCTGTGGTTAATTGACCGTGACAAGTTATGCATGAATAATTTCATCTGGATTTCATGCCAATATTGAAGAGGGTCAGTTTATCTTTAATTTGATATACAATATCATATATTTTATCGTAAATTAATATAAAATATTTGGTCTTATACAAGTGTCCAGTTTCTTTTTTTGCGGAGTATACATTGTATCAACCACTCATTACTTTTTGCACATGCCAACAAAGTTACTAGATCCCTTTAAATGAAATGTAAGGAAATGAAATGAAATGAATTTTTTTAACCAAACAACAATATCGTTTACAATATAACATATTAATCACATGATAATTACAATTTATATGATATCATTGTTGGTAAAACAAAAAAAGGCCCAGCAATAGCTCAGCCTAATACAATCATGTAATAGTCGAGGCCAGTCCTTTTACAATGACTATACAACAAGATTTGAACTATTTTGGGGGAAATTTACAACGCATTTACAATATTTACAAAAGTGATTATTCGAATATATATTTAAAGGGTTTTATGCCGAATCATTCTCTATGACATATCTTTTAAATGATTTCCGGAAACTATTACGAGAGTTTATATCTTTCAAATCATCATGAATTCCTCTCCAAAATATGCTACCTGTCTAATTATGATATGCATTGTTTCCCAACTTCACAGTTTGTATTTTTGCTGGCTTATATACTGTACTTTGTTCATCTCATTTTGAATTGTTCATCTCAAACAGTGCACTGTATATATCGTACATCCCTGTAACAAACGACACTCTTAAAGGGATGTATACAGTTTTGGTCAAATTTTAGTTACCAAAACCTGCACCATAACAATACAAACCAATAGTTATAACTCCACCATGCTCGAAATGTATACACAATTACAAACGACTGAGTAAAAAGCCTATTATCATTTTAAAAAAGCTGTTAAAACACAAGAGGGCGCTCTCTAAAAACACATTGTTTTAAACCATTTTTTATAAAAAAAATTGTGCATGTGGTGTTTTGTTGAACTAATGATTAAATAGAGAGATCATCAACAACTATTTTTAACCTCTTTTGTAAAATGTTGAAAAAGTGTAAGCATTTTATTTTGTTTTTCGATTGCTATTTCAACTGTTTCTGAACCGATTTTGATAAAATAAAGTTTATTCTGTCATTACAATTGTATGCTCTTCCAAATTTGACACTCAGTTTTTGTATTACCTCACAAAAATTGTATTTATTGACGCGCCCTCTACACCAAAGCTGAACTACCCCTTTAAAAACCCAAAGTTCATTTTGTATCAGAATATCGAGACTCACAATATTTTGGATTAACGAAATTCAACTACAAGTACGACCCCGTTCTATAGCTCTTTAAATAATGAACTTGTTTTTGAGAGATGTCGTCTGTATATTCGTTTTTCATGGAATGTAGGCGGTGTATGCCATTCACGTTCCCAGATATAAACACATCTATAAATGCAAAGGGGCTTAGACGGAAGATCCAAATGTAATGCATCAGGGGAGGTGGATTTGGAAAATGCAACGTTCATGAATAATTCTCATCGTGATTTTCCCGTCTGTGATTAAAAAATACCATGTCTTGGATTTCGACTCGCTCCATCCAGTTTATGAACATTTGATAATACATCTAATTTGTATGTGTTCGGCATTTTTGGTATTTGTTAACCGCTGCAATAACCATGCAATTATCCGATTCGGATAATATGGACCCTACATATAATTCAAGAATTACTTATACAGCCCACACGTTTTTGAAAATATTTAAAGTGACTATAAATCATTTGTGATAATATCTCTATTGAATCATTATTATTTTGAAGAAAACAAATCACATTCACAATTTTGGACAACAAATTGTTAAACTTGTAGGTGTTTGAAGGGCACCCTCGTGCGTTTATGGCTACTATGTGAATTAAAACTACATTCTAAATTAGTAATTAAAGTGTTTTTCTACAATTCAAACATGGTTGAATTATAACTATTATTTTTTTAATAATAACTTAGATTTATTCCATGATTTTTTTAAACATTGAACAAAAAATGCTTACACTATTACAAATTTGTTCAATAGTTGTTGATGATCTTTCGATTTAATCATTATTTCAACAAAACATCACATGCATATTTTGTATGAAAAATGGTTGAAACCAATGATTTTTTTAGAGAGTGCCCTCGTGTGTTTTGATGGCTCTTTAACAAAAATGATAACAGGCTTTTTTTAATACTTCTACATCTACTTCTACTTATAGTCGTTTGTAATTTTCTATACCTTCCGAGCATGGTGGAGTTATAACCATTAGTTTGTAATGTAATGGTGTAGGTTTTGGTTTATACAAATTCAGTTTGACCAAAACTGTACTCTCTTTACCAAAACTCAACTATCCCTTTAAGATAAGACACTGCACCTGCACTTGCCAAAGAGTAATGCAACCCGCAGGGGTAACACGATTAACTATCATGCATTTAGTTGCGTAGTTAAGGAGGGGCAAAGAGGGGCTGAATCTGCCCCCCTCCTCCCCTTGCGAGGAATCTTACCCCCTCACTGACTCCATGTTGATGCCAATTTTTTTTTTGTCTACATCTAGTAATTGGTCTAATGTAATTTTGTCTACAACCAGTTAGTTTGATGTGATTTGTCTATAATTCGTTGGTCTAATTAAATTATGTCTACAATTCGCTGGTCTAATTAAATTTTGTCTACAATTCGCTGGTCTAATTACATTTTGTCTACAATTCGCTGGTCTAATTGAATTTTGTCTACAGCCAGTTGGTCTAATTTGATTTTGTCTAAAACCATAATAGTCCAGAGTAATATTGTCTATGGGTAATTTACACAGGGTCTAGTGACTATCCAAACTGGGAAAAGACGAAATCGTTAACAGCTGAATTGATCATTGTACCTAATGCAGATTAGACGGAAATATGTATATACCACATGGATTAGAGACAACAGAAGTGTAGACATAAATTATATATTTAGACAAGGTAAGTTTTAGACCATCTGCTTGTAGACTAAATCGTTGTATCGACCACCTGTTATTGGTATTAGCCAGACGAAATTACGGAATAAACATATAGACAAAAATGTTGTCTATATGTTTATTCCGTAATGATACCAAGACCACATAGATCATAGACACACTGGATGTGGACCAAGTGTGATTAGATCAAATTAGTACCTGTATATGAGACAATCTTGGAGTAGCCCAAATGTGTTAACACAAAATCATCACCTGTTAAATACATCCCATTCATTATTACGTCTAGCACTGGCTCGGCACTGGATTAATCCAGTGCTAGACGAAAAAGCCGACCATTCATACTTGGCATCAACAGTGGATATTTGACGCGCAAGTATGAATACAAACAGTGGCTTGGAAATGTCTTAGACATGTCTGGGCATGCGCACTGTGTTCATACGACGTAACCTCTATTGTGACGTAACGATGACTAAGCAAATCTGAGCGAGTAAGACCGTAATGCGCATGCGCAACGTTGTGCTAGACAAGTGTCTAGCATCACAATTATGCCAGGCTAGGCTGAGGCTGAGCTAAGACTAGCCTATCCGATAGGCGTCGGGCTTTCTAGCAAGTACTAATCGCGTTATGGAGACGGAACAACCGGCGAGCCCGCACCCTATCCCGAACGCCTATCATCAGTCGTGAATTCGAACAGTTAACTTTCTTTTATTTACTTTGTTTCGTTCGTAGAAAATCTACGAACCCCCTGCAAAGCTCTTTTATGAATATTTATGTGACATGGACCAAAACAGGCCAATGAGCATTGAGGTTGTAACGTCATATGAACTCCGTAGTGCATGCAGTGGCCATGAGAACTCGGCCAGTCACACACAGTCACACACAGCACAGTGCGCCATTGACTTTGTACACGCGCTGTGCTCTGTGGCAGAGTTCACCTGCAAGGCTTATGAATCATGCATGAAAATACACTCGTCACACATACAATAAACATATATGAATAATGATGAGTTCACGACTGATGATAGGCGCTCGCGCTTCGCGCTCGGGTTCGGGCTCGCCGATTGTTCGGGCTCGCTGGTTGTCCGTCAGTGCCGAGCCAGTGCTAGACGTAAGTATGAATTGCCTGTTTAGACTATCTTGGTGTAGACCAAGTGAGATTAGACAACATATGCATGGATATTAGTCCAACTTGGTGTAGACAAGAGCAGTATTCTCCGGTGTAGACCGGAATGTTATATCGACCACTATGCGGAACATTATATCAAGTTCGGCTATAGCGTAAGGGGGCGGAGATTGCCCCCCTCATAGGAATAACTGTTTGTCCCATTTCGTGGTCGACCCTGGCTGCGCTACTAGACGCGGTCCTCTGCACGTATACGGGGGCTTAATCTCGCTCAGAGTAATTCATTTTCTGAATAATTAAATTGATCTATTTTGGGCCCCGTTGCAGAAAGAGATACAGTCGATTGCAAGTTACAACTAATTGTAAGTCAGACAATTTGCGCGTTTCAACCAATCAGATTTGCGCAGTTAGAACACATGATCTGACTTAAAATTAATTGTAACTTACAATCGATTGTATCTCTTTCTGCAACGGGGCCTTGGTCTTCCTAATCCGATCGTCGTGATCTTCTGCTGAATAATGTACTCTGCTTTTTCTTATCTTTTACTTGTTTTCTGTACCTTTCTGAACAATATGCATTCCTTTATTTTCGCCTACTTGATGAAATTGTTCGCCGTCTTCTTCTTTCTAATTGCTTTTTTAGTCAAAATCTTCATCTTTCTTCGTCTTCTTCTTCTCCGTCTCCCCCTCCTACTCCTCGTACTCCTTCTCGATCCTCTTCTTTAATTTGTTCCTTTTATTTAATGTAAAATACATGGTTAAATATTCTATTCTCGAACTACTTAAATCTCTCTGGACTCCTTCTAGAATAGACGACTTATCCATCGCACGCTTGAAATTTCGTTGGAAGCAACGTTGTTATCACACGCTTGGAATCTCGTTGGAAGCAACGTGGTTATCACACGCTTGCAATCTCGTTGGAAGCAACGTGGTTAAACAATGGAACACGTTTCCAATTTCGCTATGGATTTGAGTCGGCGATGCGAAAACGACTCGAATGTCGATACGAAGCGGAGATCGAGAACGCTCTTACGTCGATGGTTCGCGTATTGGGAATTGGTGACGTCCAGGTCACCTGATATTGAGCGCAAAATAGTCGTAAATTGATTTAGCACTAATGTGTACACTTTACACTAAAGACGTCTGACCAAAATATGTCAATAAAATGAGGGAGTGCTCAAAACTCATATCAGGGAGAAATCGTAATCATGGTAATTCGATGATTTGAGCGCTGGGGATTTGATGATAATTAGTATTCAAGTCAGTACGGCAATCCCACTCTATGATACAGCAATGCCCACATGTAGCATTGTTTATCGGCAAAACGTCGCAGGTACTTTACGTTTTATTGCAATAATAATCGTTCATCGCTTGTAAGATGCATGATATACACGAAAAAGATGGTATCCCAAAATCTGAGAAGTAGGCGATTCGTCACATATTTCGTCGCGAATTTGGCGAAAAAGGTTTGCGATTTGTCGCAAATATCAGAGTGAATTTTGGAGATTGAACTGTCAACTTTGCACGTTCGGCGCAGTGTACGGTTGCCCTGAAGGGACATGTACAATCGCGAATCTTGACGTGAATATTGCCGACCAGATATGTGATTCCTCGCATTTTTTGTCGTGAATTTGGCAACAAAGCTAGCTTGCGATTGGTAGCAAATCTTGGAGTAAATTTTGAGAACGAACTGTCCCATACCATGTCGTGAATTTTACTTCACAATTTCACGATTTTTAAAACTTAATTTCGCGACTTAAAATACGTGACCCGTCGTAGTTTTTGCGACTTCGTAGTGTAGTGATTTATATATTGCCTGGGCGACAAACAATATTCGCGACGCGTCGTAGTTTTTGCGACTTCGTAGTGTATTGATTTATATAATTGCCTGGGCGATGGACGATTCGCGACGCATGGTTGTTTTTGCGAATTCGTAGTGTTTTGATTTATATTTGCCTGAGCGACAAACAGTATTCGCGACGCGTCGTAGTATTTGCGACTTCGTAGTGTATTGATTTATTTGCCTGAGCAGTAGCTTCGAACTTCGAGAATTGCGTGAGCGTAAACAGCACAATCAGGCAAGGAGAAAAAATCACGACGCGTCGCGAATTTTCGGTCGCGAAATTCAAATGAAATGAGCAACAAAATCGCAAATTTTACGACATGAGTTTTGGGACGAGTCGGATACTTGAATCTAATAATTTACGACGAGATTTACGACGAATCGCAAACTTTGTCTCCAAGTTCGCGACGAAATATGCGACAAATCGCATACTTGGACGCCAATATTCACGACGAGATATTCGCGATTGGCGATGTCCCTTCAGGGCCACCATGCATAGTAGTGTGATGAGCGCCAATTAGTTTGCGTTATTCCACTATAAAACAGACTTCAAATTTACACGGAGGATGTGAATAATTGTGTCTTAAAAACACATGGGAAAACTCGACTCCGTGGTTCGTTGATTGGGAACTAGTGAAGTACCACTATAAAACGGACTTGCACGTACGGCGAGGTATTTTTTTTAGCGCAAAACGGTCGTAAGTATAACAGTTTGGATTACAATAATTACGTTCTTCAACTAAACAGGCTTTAATTTTACATAAAGAATGCAGTCATGAAGCGTTGTTTAAATACGGTCGAATTCCTTTTCTAGGGTCACGTAGTTCGTGAACAGCGTGCTACTGATTTTAAATTCAATAGGACCTTGCCCGTACAACATGCATTTAGCGCAAAATGGACGTTAATGCAACGGCCATTTTACTGGCATCATGCCTGAACCATGTTAAAGGTACCGTTGAGTATTGGTATTTCCCGAAGTGCCCCCGATATTTTTTTGTGAGATAATGAAAAACTGCCTGTCAAATTTGAAAGAACATACAATTTTAATGACAGAATAAACTTTATTTGATCAAAATCGGTTCAGAAACGGCTGAAATATCCAGTATATTGTTTATTAAAAAGATTCTTCACCGGCAATCACCGGGGGATATATAGACTTTTTAGAAGAAAACAATTAAAAATGCTTAAAGACTACTTGGAAAAAAATCTGAATGGGTTTTTAAAAAGTCGTTGATGATATCTCTATTGAATCATTTAATGCACAATTTTGTATGAAAAATGGTTGAAACCAATGCCTTTTTAGAGAGCGCCCTCTTGTGTTTTAATGGCTCTTTTTGAATGATAACAGGGGTTTTTACTTAGTCGTTTGTAATTGTGTATACTTTTCGAGCATGGTGAAATTATAACTGTTACTTTGTACCGTAATGGTGCAGCTTTTGGTTACTAAAGTTAAGTTTGACCAATACTCAACTATCCCTTTAAAGATTGTCATCCGTGGGGATGTATATACAACGCGGTACGCCATTTTTACCAGGCCAGTTTGTGCGCGCTTCATAACCATAACACAGATCCAGTGTGTAATTCGCACCGCGCGCAAGGCGTTCGCAAGATAGCACGCTCATCTGATTTACGAATCCGAACCGAACCACATGTCAAGATTGTTATTCGTTGGAATGTACAATGCGATACGGTGCGCCATTTTTTAAATTGGGCTAGTTTGTGCGCAATATATAATACATACATAACACCGAGCCAGCGTGTATTTCGTACCGTGCGCAAGCCGTTTGCAAGATGGCACCGCGCATCCGATCTACTATTAAAGGGGTAGTTCAGTTTTGGTATAAATAGGGGGCGCTGCACGAAATAATTTTGTTGTGAGATAATGAAAAAACTTAGTGTAAAATTTGAAAGAGCATACAATTTTAATGGCAGAGTAAACTTTATTTGATCAAAATCGGTTCAGAAATGGCTGAAATATCAATAAATATATCCGATCGTAATAAATCTGGGGCCCAGAAATATTTGATGATTTAAACAAAAAATGAACAAAAATGCTTACACTTTTTCATTTCATGAAAAATGGTTGAAACCAATGCTTTTTTAGAGAGCGCCCTCTTGTGTTCTAATGGCTCTTTTTGAATGAAAACAGGCCTTTTACTTAGTCGCTTGTAATTTTCTATACCTTTCGAGCATGGTGGAGTTATAACTATTAGTTTGTAGTGTTATTGTGTAGGTTTTGGTTACTAAAACTCAGCCTTACCAAAACTGTACTACCCCTTTAAAGCCGAATTTCCTTTAAGTGTCGTGAAATTTACATAATGAATATGGGGATGTCTCCCGCTAGACCGGTTGAGAAACGGGTACCTCGATGATTTGCTGGATTGGGAATCGCTTTACAAAAGAAAACGGCCTTGCACGTGAACAGTCATAATATATATTCGATTGAAATGAGGTTGTTCTTTCACTATACAGGCGTCAAATACACAAAACGATCGTAAATTAAATCACTTTCTTACTTTTATGGTACCACTTAAGTGTCGTTAAATTTGCATGAAGAATAAAAGGGGTTGCCCAACCAAAACGCAGAGGGAAATCTTGAATAGCTCGATGATTTGCGAATTGGGAATTAGCAGAGTAGCCTACCTTCCAAAAACGACCTTACCCACCCGTCGTACATAATTATTTGAGGATGTCGCCTGAAACACAGAGGAACATTTTGAACAGCTCGGTGATTTGCGTATTGGGAACTAGTGAAGCACCTTACAAATACAACCCTGCCCGTACGTCGCACATATAATTTGAGGGCAAAACAGTTGTAAGTTATTTATTTCAATTAAAATAAGTGCGTTCTTCCACTAAACAGATACCAACTTTTACATGAAGTAATATGCGAGGGGTGTCCCCGCAAAACACGAAGGAAAAATCTTGAATAGCTCGATGATTAACGTATTGGGAACAAGTACCTTTATGTACAAACACCACCTTGCATGCCCGTGCAGAATTTTGATCGCAAATCAAGTTTAAAGGGATAGTTGAGTTCTGGTAAGGAGAGTACAGTTTTGGTGAAACTGAATTTTAGTAACCAAAACCTGCATCATTACATTACAAACTAATAGTTATAACTATAAAGGAACACAAAATTACAAATGACATAGTAAAGATCATGTTATCATTCAAAAAGAGCCGTTAAAACGTAAGAGGGCGCTCTCTAAACACTCATCGGTTTCAACCATTTTGAATAAAATATTGTGCATGTGATGCTTTGTTGAAATAGTGATTAGATAGAGAAATAACCAACAACTATTTAAATACCTATTTTGTAACTTTTTGAAAAGAGGAAGCATTTTTTTGAATTTTTAACGGCTGGTTCAAAATTCTCTAATAAACCTGGGGCCCCAGGTTTATTACAAATTGTTATATTTATGGATATTTCAGCCGTCTCTGAACCGATTTTGATAAAACAAAGATGATTTTATTATTTAAATATTATGCTCTTTCAAATTTTACACTCAGTTTTTCATTACCTCACAACAAAAAAAAGTAGTCTAGCGCCCTCTCTACCAAAACTCAACTATCCCTTTAAAGGTACACTTGAAGGTACTTCCCGAAATGCCCCATAACACGAAATTGGTTGTTTTTAATTCCATTTGCAAAGTTCATTGAAGAAAACATGTGAAATGAGCATATTTCCCTTTCGAATGCTCTCATAGTTGTAAAATTTGATTTCAAAACATTTTATTTATATATCGTCTAGCCAAACGATATCTTGACTTAAAAACAAAATACATAAAATGCTTATACACTTCTTTCAAAAAATTTAAAAAGAGGTTTTTATATAGTTGTTGATGATATCTCTATAGTTAATCATTATTGTAACAAAACATCACATGCACAATTTTGTATGAAAAATGATTTAAACCAATCATTTTTAGAGAGCGCGCTCTTGAGTTGTAACGGCTATTTTTGAATGATAACCGGGTTTTTACTTAGTCGTTTGTAATTTTCTATACCTGTCGAGCATGGTGGAGTTATAACTATTAGTTTGTACTGTATTGGTGCAGGTTTTGGTTACTAAAATTCAGTTTGACCAAAACTCAACTATCCCTTTAACTGTAGATGTCAATTGAAATAAGATCGTTCTATACGCTAAAGAGATACAACATTTACATGAAGTACGTAAGGGGTGTCCCCTAAAACATAGTGTGGGTCTTGAATAGCTCGATGATTTGCGTATTGGGACCTATTGAAATTGAAGTACCACACAAATTATAAATCCTTGCCCTAACAACGGTTGTAGGAATAGTTTTCGATTGAACAAAAAGACAATCGTTCTTCCAATAAATATGCTAAACAGATATTACATTTACATGAATTAATTATGTGAGGGGTGTCCCCTAAAAACACAGAGGGGAGGGAGGAGAGGGGGGGGGGGGGGGGGGAGGGGGGCGTAAAAGCTCGGTGGTTTGCGGATATAGGGACTAGTGAAGGGAACTACGGCTCAGAATTCAGAGCGCAAAACAGTCTTATCATAATTATTCATGGCATTGCTTTCTTGCCCTTTTAAAAAGAGATCCCAAATTAACATGAAGAATGTACAGGGGTTTTCCCCAAACCGAACTGGGGAAATCATAAATCCATGATCCGCTGATCCGGTATAATTGGTTTTGACTTTTGAATAAAACAAAGAGTGAAACATTGCATGTACAACAGTAATGGCGCACCACAACACGGTCGTAAGTTTGACATTTAAAGGGGCTCTGCAACCCAAATGCATGTTGACCTCTGTTCATCTGTATTAGTGTACACATTCAATATTTGTAAACGGTTTGACCCAAATATGTTTTGTATATTTTTAAACATTTTATCATTTATTTGTCTTTATGTTGCTAAGCCCCACCTCCTAAAAAACCCTCCAGAGCAAATTCTATTGTTGACCTGCAGTGACATCATTTGTCAATCACTGGTCAGCTACCATGCTATTGTGATTAGCCTAATCACAATAGCATCACACGGTTGAATAGAATTCCAACTCACACAACTTCAATTACAATAGCTGTTACTATGTCAGAAGAAAAGCACTGTCTAAGCTATTGCATGGAGGTATGCAGGGCATGCTTTTGTG